>JAMZAV010001820.1:0-128900 GCA_024449915.1 Sweltsa coloradensis
CTTTTATGTGCAGCCAACTGAATGTTTCCTTACTTTCAGACTCAGATATCTGGCTGAACTAAAGCTGATCCTGGACTATATGACTCTAATCCTGCACTAATCGACTCATGCCCATGTGGATGGGGACGAAGCACGTCAGTGTTTGTTTTCAGCATGTGTTTCTTACTTCAGACTCGACGTATCGTGACTGCAATATGATCTGGACTGATATACTAATCCTGCACTACTCGATTCCATGCCCATGTGGATGGGACGACCCCCACCTGCAGTGTTCTTGTTTGTGTGCAGCCAACTGAATGTTTCCTTACTTTCAGACTCGACAGATATCGTGGACTGCAAACTAAAGCTGATCCTGGGACTGATATGGACTCTAATCCTGCACTACTCGATCTCCATGCCCATGTGGGATGGGGACGAAGACTCGCCGCACGGGGAAGTGAAAGGCGCGACTCCTAAACAGAGGTAAATTATAATACTGCACCCCTTCATGGGGTACTCGTACATTCTTCTATCTGTTTTAATTGGATGACCGAAGCGGACTTCAATTTCACTGACCCCCTAAAAACATTATCTCTTTTTTTTGTATTTGTTCGCGCTCTACCGGGCAAAAAGCATTTGCGATCATGATAAAATTTCAAAATCTTTGAATTTAGACTTGCCACGTTTTTGGGTACAGCCGATCGAATATTTCTTATGATTATCGTATTTTTACGATTTTTTCGATTTTTAATGAGATATTTTCGTGATATTTAGCAAACGGCTTCTCCGATCTTGATGAAACTTTATGGGAACGTTTAAAATCACTGACATTATATATGTTATGATTTTAGAGACATTTGAAGAAATATTTTTCATAGAAATCGTACTTTTACGATTTTTCCCTGACTTTTTATTTTGTAATGGACTTTTTATTTTGTAATGGAACTTGAAAAAGTTCTGAGATCCCACTTAAAAACGTAATCATTGGACAGATATATTCATAAAAAGCTCATCCATCAACGCGACTGAGAGAAGCGTTTGCGAAGTGGCCTTGTAATTGCAACAGATCATTTTATTGGTTGTTAATTAATTGTTGCTAAATAATGAAAATAACAAAGTTGAAGTTAAGTATTTTTAATGGCAAAACTAGAAAACTATTGCAATTTCAAAAGAAGCTCAAAATAACAAAGTTTTTTTTGCGAAAGATGAAAAGCGCGATTCTTCTAAGTCCTGTCTTGAGTCACGATATTGTCTGCCCGCATAGAAAACACCATGGGATTATGACATCAAATCGAGCAGAGTTCACGAGGCAAATCTATTATAGCCGAGTTAATCACAAATCTCGTTGTCTTAGCTTGCAAATGTTCTTGTTCGTTTCAGTTTTCCGCGTTAATGTTGCTCAGCTATCAGTTATTTGCCAACATTTTAAGACTCTCAGTTTAAACTACCTTCATACTCATTTTACACATATATTTACAATATTTTAAACACTTTAGTGGAAAACAACTCTTTATTTTATAACAATAATAACGTTTCGGAAATTAATGAAAACTATTTCCGTAATCAGTTTTTTTTTTATGAAAAACAAAAAATCATATCAAAATTATATCAGAACAAACAAAGACAATAGCCAAGGTAGATATAGATTACTTGCAAAAAACGAAACCTGTAAATGAAGTTCAATTGAACAAGGGTTGCGTTTACGAGATTCCCTGCGCAAACTGTGATGCCGTATACATTGGAGAAACCGGACGTCCCATGCATGTTCGAGTTAACGAGCATAAGACAAACATTGAGAAGTCGGATGGCTGTTATCTTATGTCGTCGAAACTGGTAGAACATGCTTGGGACAAAGTTCATAAATTTGACTTTTTTCAATCGGCGTTTGCTTAAGGAGCCATGTTGGAACGAAAGGAAGTTGAAAGAGACCTGCAGCTCTTATAACATTAAAAGACACTTGTATAAGCCAGCCGAGTACCTATTTTCCTCCTATGTGGATTCTTTTGTAAATACTAGGAAATAGCCTTTTTGTTTTTATCACCTTGTTTTTTGTGTGAGAAATGTTAAATCTTATCTACCTTGGCTATTGTCTTTGTTTGTTTTGATATACTTTTGATGATATGATTTTTTGTTTTTCATTAAAATCCTGATGACGGAAACAGTTTTCATTAATTTCCGAAACGATATTGTTATAAAATAAAGAGTTGTTTTCCACTAAAGTGTTTGAAAATCATGAACTCTTCTAGCTTTAAAACTAAAACAATTTTTTACAAATGGAAAAACGTAAGAAATCAACTCAAAAATTTCAATATGACCATTTTTTACAATAAAATCATTATGTATTTACTTCATGCCGTTCATCTATGGCATAACAAAATTACAACAATGTGTTGATACTTAATTTAATCTTTAATTTGCGTCCTGTAGATCCATGATTATAATTTCTATTTCTAATGTTACTAGTGTAGTGGTAATACTGATCACCTTCTATCCGAGATATCACACTGAATACTCAAGAAGAGAGCAGCGATATTTCTCATGGGCACTTGTGTTCTATTCCACATGCTTTGTCAGTTGTTCGACAGGATTGGGTCTGACAATAGACCGTGAATTATTTGTCAGGATTACAATTATGGCTTATTTTATCCTCGTTCCTTATCTAGAAACCAAGTTTAAACCGAGTCCTGGCTTAACGTTAATACCAGTCAATTATGACACGTGCTTATACGTCCTTTAAACTCAACGTTGCAAATATACTTTTTGAAATTAATTACAAAAAATTGTTATCAAATGAATAGTCGTGGATCGAATTGGAGTTTTTGATTGTGACAACTGACAATGTGCCTGTGCCTTAACAATGCACAGATAATTTAATACGTTGTGGCATGTGTCGACATGGGCATCTAATTATTGTATGTAACATAACATATTGCAGAATCTTTAAACAAAAATAAAATGTGTTCAATATTCAAAATAACAAAACACTAAACTACGTTAGGCATTTCCAATTTCCGTGTATTGTCAAATTTTATGGTTAATACTATAATTAATTTATAATCACTTTCATATACAGGTTATTTAAAACAATTTGTGAATTCGGCTTCTGGCATCTTTGTAGGTACTGCGTTTCCTTGATCGCACTGCTACGGACTAGAGATATATTAAAACGTAGGTCTAGCTTACAAATTGTTTTTTTTGTGTTTCTGCAAGTGCAATAACACGATGTGAAAATTGCTGTTTTCAGGATGAATCTACTTAACGGAAGTAAGATGGTGCTATTTATGATTCCAATAAAATTCTAACGAATTAAACCCACATTACATTGTTTGCTTGTCGTATTTATAAAAGTTGCTATTGTCTCAGATTACTCCACTGGATCCAGAGCAAGGTTCCGGACTTGCCGATCTGCAACTTCACCAATGACTGGAACGACGGCAAGGCTGTGGGTGCCCTGGTGGACGCCGTGGCGCCTGGCCTGTGTCCCGACTGGCAAGACTGGAACCCTAACGACTCCGCACAGAACGCCGCAGAGGCCATGGGATTGGCTGATGACTGGCTCAACGTCAGACAGGTAGGCCTGGTTCATTCAGTACAATGTTTCCCAGGACGTGTGTGGCTAAAACAAATTATGTACACAGTTTATAAAATCATGGTTTACGATTGTGCACTGATTTCATGTGAAAACCGTCTTCTCTTGGGGTTAAACTTCGTACAATCATAACAAATCTCCATGGCACGACAAGCTAATACCAAGAGCAAGGCTTACAGTACTATCAGCATTTGAGGAGTTAATGAATTCATATTTTACCATAAAGCATGATTTCCAATTTTAAAAACAAGCTCCCTTGTCTTCAAACGTCAATGTCAATGAGACGAAACGAAGGGATGTAAACCCTCGACCAGCTGAAGTAAATCAAGGGCTGAACTAGACCCTTGATTTACTTATATTTTCGAGGGTTTACATTACTCCAATCGTTTCCTTCCCCTACTGGCATTATATATTTTCTAGTGTGCCGAATTCCAATTAGTAAAAACGTGTCCTGTAATCTACTTAGTATTTCACTGGTATAAACTTAAAATCTGCAATGAGGTGAAAAACCGGTTAACAATATATGTTTGCGTAATAACGTAAATGGTACGCGACATAACAAACCCCTTTCTAGCATGGCTATAGTTGGTTGTACTGTAGTCAAGTTCCACATTCAGAGCTTAGCGAGATATTGTAAACTGTGTTACAATTATATGTTGGTACTATAGACATAAACTAAAAAGGTGCCTCCACCGGGGATTGAACCAGGGACCTTGGCTGGCCGGACCCTGCTCTTACCAATTAACTGAGACACCAGATGGTAAGAGCACGGCCCGGATAGCCAAGGTCCAAGGTTCAATTCCCAGTGAGGCACCTTTTAAATTTTTATCTTTGTACCAAGATACTAGCGTCATAGTCGTCTCTATAGAACCAAAACATATATACCTATATGTTTTGTTTTAATCTTTCGTGATCCATGGTTTAATGTTGTAATTATAGCTTTACGGAAAATATCAAGCACAATGTTTATAAAAGTCAATATTTATTCCCAACGTTTCGGAATAAATATTGAGATTTATAATCACTGTGCGTGATATTTTCCGGAAATCTGGTTATAACATAACATACATATTACAATAAAGGGTGTTTTAGCGTGGAAAGTCACTCCCACATCTAACCCAACAAAAATGAGATCACCAAACTATTTATTTTATTTTAATTTATGAATTATCTAGAAACACTTCCGTAGAGAGAATAAATTATGTTTATAGTGTAAAACCAATTCCATGCAAAATAATTTGACCCTAAGCAGGGATTAAAGCCAGTCCTCCTACGTCTGTATCGCGTTCACTTTACGTCGTGATCACCATCACACATCACCTTTGACTATGCAATGCACCTTGCCTTCTAAATGGTTTCAATTGTAAGATATGGTGATGATATTTACACAGCCGTTTCAACGTTTCAAAATACCTCATTAGACGTGTCCCATGACGGGACAGGTCAGCCAGTGCAGGGTTTTGAATGCATAATAAATACAATAAAAATATCAGCCATCCGATGCATGTTCTCTTTGCACAACTTAGCATCCAATATCGTAACGCGATTGTAGGAGTAAGCATCAACCAAAAAATGTATTTATTTTGTTTTTCTCAGAACAGTAGGTCAATTATCCTTATTCTATGTAACTACTGTTTTATGCATAGGCCTACCTACTTTAAAATGTATTTTGGTGAACTGTCAGCTTAATGTTTCACATTCAAGCATGCTTGAGCTTGAGCTAAGAACCTTGTTTATGTTTTGGAAGAATAAAGGCCTGGTCCAAACTCCTTTATAATTACGAAACTTTATCTGTTTTAGTTGATAAAACCTGAAGAAATGGTGAACCCCAACATGGACGAACAATCTATGATGACTTATCTGGCTCAGTACCCGAACGCAAAGCTGAAACAAGGGGCGCCTCTTAGGCCAAGGACTAACCCAAATAGGTGAGCCATCATTCTATAAATATCTTAGTCTTCATCTTTCCTAACATTTTGGAAAACAATGCTTTATTATGCGGGAAATGGTTTTTATAATTATATCAGTATTTTACTTATGACGTCCGCCGAAACAATCGGAATCTCCCATTCTAATTTAAGAATTTCAATGTTTACGTTATTGAAGTCATTGATGGGCTATAAGTCCTATCTGCACTTTGCAGCAGTCAAGACCTCTCACTCTATAGTACAGGGGGTGAAATCTCACTATGTGGAAGAGTTACCTATCTAACTATTCCATGTGAGAATTTTCCCTTCTTATCTATTTTCGGCCGTTTGCTATTCTCGAATCTCATTTTTGCACGTTTTGTGAGTGAACTGACTCACCCGGTAAGAGAATAGGCCGTGAAGTATGACACCGTCTATGAGGGCTCGCTGGGGCTGAGACCCTCATGATCATAGCATATCTTATCAATCCAGACACCAGCCCAGACAGACCAAAAAACATGAGGGGCAATGCGTGAAATTTCCATCCATAAATTTTCTCAAAATATATATAAATTTGGATTAAATTGCCAAAACTCACTATCATCCAGTAAATTATGGAGGTTTCAAATTCGTAATCGGTAATTTAGAAATGTGGGTATTGCATCCCACAGATTGTTCCGTCACGTGAAATATGATAAATGTGATTTTAGCGGTTTAGCCAGATAAACATGAAGTCGAGTGCTTAAACTCTCTTCATACTCTAGCCTCAGCGAGCCCTCTTCAGATTATGCTTACCTACATCTTCGGAAGTTTATATTATGTATTGACACCTTCACATTGCTGAGCGAATTCTCTGTACTATTTTGATCACACATGCCTTACCATATACGAGATGAATTATCAGTGTAACAATGAGATCAGAGCTAAGTCGATTGCAATCTGCCCTATTTACATGTATTATTAGCAATTGTTAGTTGTTACCAATTGAGAAGCATTTAAATCTCAGCCTGCAGTCATACCATAATTATATTCTCTTCACGCATTTGAATGACATAATATCATAACCTTTAGTTGACGAGGTATGTGGTATTTTCTCCAGTCTGATGAGTTTGTTGTTCTTTCTTTTTGCCGAACATTGCAGTGTGCCTCCTCCTCGGTAAGTTATCCGTGAATGCCAACATCTGAAAGCTTAGAAAGAATTTGCAAACCTAGAGCTTTGTGAAATAGTTTTGGTTTGAACATGTGGTTAGAACTAATTATTATGATTTGACAGTTAATAACTATGTCATTTTTGCCCTACGTTAAATACTCTATGTGTACTTACAAAAATGTTTTGATTTTAATTACATGTCATTTTGATAACAGGTGTGCGCATGATTTTTTACTGTTTTAGATGGATGTTGCTATTTGGATGTATAGACTTAGGCCAAATAGCTTAGTTTCAACAATAGTGATTGACAAGCATAACACCTTACACAACACTATCACTCTACAATAATACAATGCATAGGTTTTATGTACAACGATATGTAACTTACGGTTAACTGCCTTTTGCTTTTGCTTAAACCTTTTAATCGCAAACATAACACGTAACAGGGAGTATTTGGGGGGCGTCAATATCAACATTCATCAGTCGTCTGGTACTCCTAAGTATTTTCCAGACACATACAAGTTTTAATGCTTACTATTAATTAATGCATTTTCGCTTATAGAACATGTTTTATCAATCTTATGCAATATGTGAGTTTCTTCTAATACAACGCATGGGTATCGAAATAATCACTTTTTCATATCATTGTTCCTAGAGCTTGAAGCATTTTGTTAACAACAAAAATCTTGTAAAATATTAGTGCAATAATAAGATAACGTTACTGATTGAGCTGATAGAGCGAGGAGGCGAGCCTCTTCTTCTGCCTCTAGAGACTCCTAGGCAACAACCTATTGGCTCTATCACCGAGATTCAAAACTTTGCACAAGAGCTTTTCCCTAAAACTATTTAATGATAAACATCATGCTTACGATGGTTTTGCTTTTGGTTAAAAAGTAAAAATGAACCTGAGTAATTCTTATTTTCCCCTGGCAAATCAACAAGTAATATTGTTGCTAATGCACTCTCATAGTAGTGTTTCCATGCAAAGTTCAATATAAATAGGTTTCTTTCTGGCTACTGGAATAGTATTTGATGACTGTCCAGTGAATTATTATACACGCAGGATATCAACATACACCTTGTCGAACTCAAGAGCGAAACTCACCACACATGCAAGACGATGAAGTTTTAAACAATATTTAAAACTAGTGTAAGTACGGAAACGCATAGTGTTATTTTGGCCACACGTCATTGGAACATAGTGGAGAGGCCAAAACACTTTAGGCAACATTTTACAGCGTCCAGTAATCGTACGTAAATACAACAAATACACAATAAATATAATATTACGCACATATTTATTGATATGTCTTATACTTCCTAAAGGTTACATCCCCGCTAATCTCATAAAACTAGAAAGTTGCAATTATGTATTACAGTAATTTACCTGACCCTTAGTTGGAATAGGATGACAAGTGTAGGCTTACAATAAGTAGAATGTCCTTACAAGCAAAGGTTTCAATGACTTCCAGGGTGCGCGCCTATGGGCCTGGTATTGAGCCTACGGGACCGGTTGTCGGGGCCCCGGCCAACTTTACGGTGGAGACCTTCTCAGCTGGCAAGGGACAGGTTGACGTGACTGTCCTCAATCCAGCCGGTCAACCCGAGGCGGTGAGTTGTACACCCCTTACCTTACTATTACCGAGAAGCTCAAACAAGCAATGCGGCAAGACGTTACCTATACTTATTGTTTACTGGAGATTGACAAGACATTTTAATAATAGCAAAGTCAGACGTGGTCTTTCAGATTCTATTACACGCATTGGATCAAAATTTAATATTCAAACACCTGGTCGAATAAGACCATTAGAAGTCACTATAACAAAAATCTAAACCTGCCAATGATATTCAACTGATCAAGGGCTGTGCATGCGAGATTCCTTGCGCACGTTGTTGAGCATGCATGGGACAAAGTGGCACGGTCGTTTTCCTTTGAAGTCTGCCTTTGATGAGACTAAAATGTATGGGTCTACGTTTAGAGATATGAAAGTTGTATCAGAGAAACCGTTTGTCCGATAGGCAGGGAACACTCAAAATAGGCGCTCTTCTCTATGACGTCACAAATGAACTCTTGTATACGCGAGCTAATGAGTTGTCTGAGTACCGGGTACGGTTCCTCCCTCTGTTCATACATCATCTCATCTTCACCATCATCGCTCGAATAGTCAAAGTGCATTAATATGAGACGTAAGCAATAATCAATCAATCAATCAATTCTTTCAGGTGGAGATTCGCTTCAACAAGGACCGCAACCTAACTTACAGTGTGTCCTACACCCCTCGCAAGGAGGGTAACCACAAGGTATCCGTGAGCTTCGCGGGGAGGGAGATCCCCAAGTCCCCGTACACTGTCCTCGTGGAGGGTCACGCCGGCGACCCCGCCAAGGTGACAGCCTCGGGGCCCGGTCTCCAAGCCGAGGGGGTAATGATCAACCGACCAACATACTTCGACATCTTCACCAAGGACGCCGGCCGAGGGGTCCCCGAAGTGATCATCCTGGACCCCGCCGGTCACAAGAACACCGTCCCCGTGAAGGTGCGTCAGATCTCCCCCGACGTGTGGAGGTGCGAGTACGTGGCCCCTGCCGTCGGCCTCCACTCTGTCAACGTGTTCTTCGCGGGACAGCCCATCCCCAACAGCCCGTACGGGGTGCGAGTATCGCCCGTGTCGGACGCCAAGAAGGTGCGAGCGTTCGGACGAGGACTCCAGCCGACCGGCGTCCGGGTCCAGGACGTCGCGGACTTCAAGATCTACACCGAGGGTGCGGGGGAGGGGACTCCGGAGGTGCGCGTCATAGGACCAGGTAAGACAAACTACTATCACAATACATTGGGTGGAATTTCCCATTTCCGTGCAAGAATCACTATGACATTTTAATGTCTGTAACTATTGTCAAAGCCCAGCCCCATACTGCATGTTTGTTCAAAAGTAATTTTTCCTAAAGAATAGTATCGTTGCTATATAGGTGGCTGATAATGTTGACGCTCACTGTGAATCGAAAAGGTAGATGTTGGTCGAATTTGGGGTAGTTAAGGGTACAAAGGGGTTGAATGCTTGACCCATGGGTAGAAAATAAATTGAAGATAAGTGTCGAAAAGGGTATTCTTTCAGGTAGAAAATTCAATGAGGTATAATTTTTATGAAAATACCCACAAGGTTTAATAATCTATACCTCCGTGGGTAGATTAGGTCAATCAAGACTCTATGATAGGGAAATTCCACCTTCAAATTAATACAAATAAACCCTCAAAGGTTGAAATGTAAGACACTTGAAGTACAAAGATTCGACCCCGAGTAGTAGATTTTTATCACTCTGCAGGCCAAACAATAATATTTCTAAAAGTCTATCAATCGACCAATAAGGTTCCAATATTCAACTAAGAGTAGTTAAATGTACTTCTATTGGAATAATATGAACTCACTAATGACTAATAACTCACTAACGATAGCTGTTTTCCTAGTAAGATTGGGATACGACGTCTTCATTTTGTTAGTCATTATTTATAGATACAATTGCCTATAAGTTTTTTAAGGGAATGGAAGAAAAGCAGTAGCTGTTTCAAGTTCCCATATTTTCTGAGATCAACGTTTATACATTATAAATGTACAGGTCTGAGGTTCTCGTCTGTGATATCTTGTGAATTTTCTTTCTTGCTCTAGTTGTTGGGGTAACGGCTTGTCATAAGACAGAAGTGACCAAATGCTTTTATTATTAACAGATTTGTACCCGAATGTGTTGCGGAGAGGTCACGCAAACCTTTAACCTACATGTGAAGCCATTTGCATTACCTTAGTTCGTAGATCCACGGATTTCAATTTATTTTCAAAACTTTCCTTAACACAATTATGAGTATTTCTTTGTTATGTAAATTACTCAGACCGAGTTTCCCCGGTATTCAAACTTTGAAGTGAAGACGTTAAATAGAAATGTAAATTTCGAGTCTTTACCTGAAGATTAAATTTAATCTTCGCCTTTAAATAAATGTGGAAGGTAAAATGTTGTTCATATTGTGTAATGAAGTTATGCCTGAATTCTGAAAGCATTTACTCAATGATTTCTCATGTACAAAATATTCGGCATTGGAAATACATTTTCAATATAAAATGTGAGTGATGTTAGCACGGCTCTTTCTGTAGTCCCATCTATAGTAGTATAGCAGTATTATTCATCTTTATTTTGTTGTCACAATACATGGATGTAAGGCATTGTATTACAACAAAAATGGCGAGGTTCAATCGATATAGATTGTTCTTCCACAAAACCATTTTACATATAAATAAGGGGAGTGCGAGTACCCGAAATTTCGAATCGAGTCGAGTATTTTGGTACTCGACTCGAACATGAGTATTTGCTACTCGAATAGAACATGAGTATAAAAAATGTTATGATTTTGGTGGAGGTGCCGGGTAGTCCAAAGCAAATTCGCCCCGATTCGTAGAAATGGTGGGAGGTGCCGGGTAGCGGGCAGAGTGTGAAAACATAAAAATCGTTATCTATTTTTGGATCTATTTTTGGCGTTTCCTTACCAGCCCTGATTAGCCAAATACTTACCTCGGTCTTTTGATACAACTTTGTAGTCTTTTTGGAAGTTTTGAACTTTTTTAGCACAAATAATAAAATTATGTCACTTTAATGTCTGTATCAATATTTTCATGTTATATCACTTACTGAATCATGTCATAGACTAGCCCTAATAACATTTGTGCTTGATCATTAAAATGATCTAGAGAGGTTACATTTTTAAATCAATGTAACTCTGTCTTCTCTTTTGGAGCCTACATATAGACTAACATCAATAAATGAAATAAATATTGTAAAATGTAGTCAAAGAAATGGTAAAATTTCAAAATTAGACAAAGTAGGCCTACTCGGATTCGAATTGGACTCGATACACGAGTTATTTTGAGGACTCGGACTCGACTCGAACTCAAAATTCAGGACTCGCACACTCCTAATATAAAATACAAATAACAAAATGTGTAAACCTTACATATAATATAAAATATACCTAGTAATGAGAGAATTGATTATACCCAAAAGATAAGTAGTTATATAGTTATGTACAAGATATATTGGGATAACTGTAGGATTATGCAGTTATTCTGCCAAAAAGGAAATCATATAGTCAGAACAGAATATGGCAATAATAGATTATATGAAGATGTATTAACAACATGAAGAACTCGTCTAAACTGTAATAAGGGGTTTCTATGAGGAAATGCTTTATTCTTGTATTTCGAACATTAGGTCCATTAGTATTTCAATCGCGAGAGTGTTACTAGGGCCTACCCATTTAGAGTAAATATGGTTTGTGGTTTTGTGGGAGGGATATTGAAGTGAGTTTTTGTGCCTTGTTAATTTAAGTTTTCGAAGTGTTCCGGGTTGTCAATCACAAAACAAGCTGCGTTGTGTATGTAGACATTTGTAGCCGTGGGTATTTTGAGCTCGTTGTCAGCTAGCACGGTGCCTAAGCTTGCCTAGTATTCTAATTGCACGTTTATGCAAACTAGCACTCGATTAATCAGGTTTTTATATGAAGTCCCCCAAGTATTTGTTTCTAAAATGTTCTTCTCACATACATGATCCCACACATGCTAGATTGCTATTCACAGCCTAGTCTTGTTTGTAGGAGGCGTGAACGAGCCTGTTAAACTGCGCAAGGTGGACGGAGTGACCTACGAG
Source organism: Sweltsa coloradensis (assembly GCA_024449915.1). Taxonomy (NCBI): domain Eukaryota; kingdom Metazoa; phylum Arthropoda; class Insecta; order Plecoptera; family Chloroperlidae; genus Sweltsa; species Sweltsa coloradensis. The sequence continues at coordinate 12,309 of JAMZAV010001820.1, forward strand.
GCCGCCTACCACCCCAAGAAGGAAGGCCGCCATGTTGTGATGATTACCTTCGCCGGACAGGAGATCCCTCGGTCGCCCTTCGAGGTCACCGTCGGCCCCTACAAGGAGACTCTGATCCGAGCGTACGGACCCGGCCTGCTTGGGGGCGTCGTCGGGTACCCGGCTCTCTTTACCGTCGAGACCAATGGGGAGACCGGGGCGCTGGGTGAGCTCATGCACAGTCAATGATTCTCACTTGAAGTTACTTTCAACGTGAAATCTCCGCCAATCCTCTTGTATTTTTATAAATTATTCACACAATATAATAAATAATATATTATTTATCTGGTATGTTCTTACATATGTTTAAGATAATATATTTTTGTTTAATTCCTGTCTATGCTGTACTTTACAAAAAGTGAGTGCTTGTCTTTACTGAGTGTGTAGATTACATTCATCTGTAACCTGCCAGTTGTTTTTAGTCACGGGACTTGAAGTATGATATGAAGTTAATGGGATACTAAAATGTGAAGAGATTCCACCTACATTTAACAGTGCATCTAAAAAGGCTTAATGTTTTTTAAAAAGTTTTTAACGTGTGGATAGTGGGGAGTGTTCACAACTGTGGAAATGTTTGTTTAAAATTCGTTAAATTGATTAGATTCCCTAGAAGATTGAATGAAAGTTGAATCTATACAACTAACAATGTCTTTGCGTGTTTCAGGCTTCAGCATCGAGGGTCCGTCCCAGGCGAAGATCGACTGCCACGACAACGGCGACGGGTCGGCCGACGTGAGGTACTACCCCACCGCACCTGGCGAGTACGCTGTGCACATCCTCTGCGACAACGAGGACATACCCAAGTCCCCCTACGTCGCCCAGGTCCTCCCGAAGACCGACTACTTCCCTGAGAAGGTCGAGTGCTCCGGCCCAGGCCTGGCTAGGGACGGCGTCGCCAAGGGCTCGCTCGCAGAGTTCAAGGTCGACACTAAGAAGGCTGGCTCGGCTCCACTTGACATTCAGGTAGAATCATCACTAGAGGTGTACCTACGTAAAAATAGCATTTCAATTTTCAATATTTAGCATTTTTTCAATTATGGGCTAATTTAGCGTTTCGTAGCATCATTATTTTTCATTTTAAAAATTAATATTATACAGTTAATCTACTTAAAATATATAGAATACAATGCTGTAATAAATCTCTATATGAATGCGTGTATGTATGGGAAAACCAAATTTATAATGTAAACTTTGCTTTTCGTAGCGGTTTCAAAAATATATGAAAAACGAAAAAGTATCAACGTTAAACGCAAAATTAACTTACCCCTATACCTACCACCCTTCTATTGCGTCCGTGCTGCCTTCTTGCTATCTTCTAATCATTCCTACCTCAGCAACCTCTCATCGTCCATTTTCTTCATTTTTATCTCTTTGTTTTGCAACTTCTAGCATTTCTCTACTTACGTCTATTTACATCATAGCTATTTCCAATACCGATCTCTGGTTAGCTACTGTCCGCGCGTCGATGAAGTCCTGTCCACTTTAATTAAGTTCCTCACTGAAAATTAGTTCTGTGAGTTGAGTGAGCACACTCACAGTCTTACACAGCACTTTTAAAAAAATGTAATGTTTTCTAAATCCCTTGTCAGCCATTCTTTTCCACCTGCCAGTCTGCACCCTCACTCATCTTTTTAGACCAACCAATCAGGCTGTACGATAGTCACAATATACTAACGCCGAGTTGAGCAATCAGCAGCAGAATCATGGGCTGGAAAATCCTGTTTTGTTTCCTTGCAAAACATGCGCAAACTGGAAGCGATTCGACATGTTTACCCATGGATTATTAGGTAGGCTGTGGAGATTGAGTGGTGTCCACAAAACCTCAATAACTGGGATAATAGCCTGTGCTTGCGAAAAGCTTTGAAACCAATCATAGCAACTAGACTGTTCAGTTAAGACCATGGAAAGACGATGCTCAATTACCAACCGGAAATGAAACTCGTCCAGTACTCCAGGATGGTACTTTGACCAGAAGTAGACTTGTTCATCTTAGACCATTGCAGGACGATGCTCCACCACCAACTGATAATGAAACTCGCCCATTAGACTTACTCCGGGAAGGTCATGTAACAACAAGTAGGAGTTGACTTACTTATCTGATAGCTGGAGGCTCGCTTTCAACTTGATTAAAAATTATGTGGTCACTTTCACATGGATCTGTTTTCTCAGATGACTGTTTCAATCGTGCTTATGTCGAGTGGATTAAACTAAATTTTTGGTTATGCCTTTATGTCCAATATCGAGTTTTAATATAGCTCTTAAGAGGAGAATGTTAGTATGCCCGTGGGGGAATACTCTAGTATCCAGCCAGGTAGGCTGGTCAGTGGGAGGTACATGTTTTGGATTTAGGGACAATTCCCATGATTGTTTGGAGACGACAGAGTAGCATTATTACACGCAAGAACTTTCAGGAGGTTTGCGAGGATGGCAATGACAAGATCTGAAGAGAGAGAAGTCTTTAGTCTAGGCTTCAGCTAGGGTTGCAATGATGTCCCAGACAGGGGACTGGGGTGGATCGGGGGTTGCAGGACGGGGATTGTTTGGTTTGGGTGAGAATCGAACACTGTGATGGTTGGTGTTAGTTAATACATCGACACTCGGCATAAGAATGGGTTTGTCTGTCATAATTAGAAGATGCAGGGGCTGTACGAGTCGGTGTGGTTTTCTTGTGAAGTCGACGATCGCTGGTGACGCCGGTGAGGGCCCTGGATCTGGATTCGGCTGCCTTCAGGAACTCGGGACACTTCCTGTACGACGCAGGGTGGGATTCTCCACAGTTGATGCATGTTGCCTGTTTGGGACTATCAGTAGACTTGTGTGTAAGATAACATTTGAAATTAGATGGTGGAAGTGAGCAGAAGCTAGAAGGAAGAGTGGTTAAATTGTTGGCAATAAAAGCATTGCCGGGGACCCTGGGGCCCGCGGTAGCGCTCCAGCGCGACTATGTGGTGGCATATACGTTTGATAAGGTGTAAGGGTTTTCCTTCGGCTTGAGTCAACGAGCTGACAACGAAGAGTATCATTGGTCGACGGACACCTTTGGATTCGCGATGAGTTACTTGTAGAATTTCAGTGAAATTGACGCCTTGAAGCTTGAGGTCCCCCTTGATCATATCCACCCCGACTGAGGCAGAAAGTCCTCGTAGAACAGTCTTTTTGAGCCTCAACTCGTCGGTGGGGAAGGTGTGGTACATAAGGTCTTGTTGTTTCAGCGTGGCAATTATTTCGTCGTACGTATTGCGCGAGTCTGGTCGTATTTTGAATGTACTGTCATTAGAATTAGATGTTACGGTGAACCGCCCTTTGGATTTATTTTCCTTATTTGTCATTCCATTTAGTTTTTGTTTTATAACTTCATAAAGCTCGGTGAAATCCTAGACAAACGTCGGCTCTAATCAAGAATAATGATAATTAAACACAACAGTAAATACGCGGCTTTAACGCAGTATAGAATAAAATGAATAGCTGTTTACAATTCACTACTCATGTATTGTTATTTAGTTGCATATTTGTTCAAAAGATCAGGATTGTATAGTTCTGCGACTGTTATGACTAATTTTGCTGCTTATGTGCTGGGCGTTTTTTTTTTTAGTTTTAATTTTATTCTTTATGCTATGACGATGCCTATATGTTTACACTGTAAATATATACAGGTCAATACAATAATATTAATGAAATATAGAGCACTAATGAATGTCTTCCATCCGATCAGTTCAGAACTTTAATTTTTATCGCCGTTGCTACGATGCGAACTACATGTTACAGTGTTCTGTGCTAATATACAGTTTTCCTTTGAAAGTGGTGGAGGTGCCGGGTACGATTTGAAGAAAACTCATCTAGTTTCCTCCATCCTATTCGGTTGAACATACTAGTGGATCTAGCTGAAACCGACGTTATAAAATCGCGCGCCTAATATATATGACATAATGAATTCTATGTATGTCGTCACCTTGACAATGGGCAGGGAGATCTGCCCGAAACGTTGGTAATTAAACTTTTTATAACTCGGAAACTCAACTCTCAAAGAATTCATTATGTCACATTATCACCGAGAAAACCTACGTAAACACACATATATATGAATCCGAGTTATAATGCCACATATATTTTCGTTGGGCCGACGTTTCGATATGAGATCACTTCGTTGAGTCGATGAAAGATGTGAAAATGAATCCAGGGGACTTGCTAGTCAGTTTTGATGTTGTTTCGCTTTTCACGAAAGTGCCCGTTGATGAAATTCTCAAAGATTTAGAAAAGAACAAACTTGTGGTCAAATATGTTTTTGACAACACGTCATTGTATGAGCTCCACGTATTTCATGTATGAAGAGACATTCATACAAGTGTCTGCAGCACCAATGGGCTCGCCTTTGTCACCTGTTGTAGCCAATCTTTTCATGCAAGAATTTGAAGATAGAGCTCTAGACACCGCTCCACTCAAACCTAGGTGCTGGCTTAGATATATCAATGATGCGTTTGTCATATGGCAGCATGGTCGCGAGAATCTTGACGACTTTCACAACCATCTAAATATCATTCACAAAGACATTCAATTCACTATAGAGGTAGAAGAAGATGGAAGACTTCCGTTCCTTGACGTCCTACTTATACAGAATCCGGACCACAGTCTAGGGCATACGGTCTTCAGAAAACCTACTCACACTAACTGATATATACATTCTAATTCACATCATCATCCAGCCCAGATTCGTTCAGTAGCATACACCTTAGCTATACGTTCTTGCAGAATAGCTGATGCCGATCATGCTGAAGAAGAGTTTCGTATACTAGGAGATGGACTCAAGAAGAATGGTATTTCAAATAGAATCATTCAAAAGGCCCTCAGTAGACAAACTAACTCGTAAAAAGATGTATATACAGAAAAAAAGAACCACTGGCAACTGCATATTTGCCGTGTGTTAAAGGAGTAACGGACCGAATAGGAAAAATTCTTGTCAAACAAAACATCAAAACAGTCTTTAACACCGACAGGAAGATAGGAGAGTTGTTAAGAAGTAGTAAGGACCACATCCACCTTGGAAGGTATTGGCGTGTATGAAATTCCATGTGGGAATTGTGACAGATGCTATGTGGGTCAAACAGGAAGGAACATGTTTCAACGACAACATGGAACACAGGCTAGCTGTTGAGCACATGGACAGAACATAAGTACCTTGCTCAACATACTAAGAAAAATGGCCATGTTATCGACTTTGCTGGCATGAAACCCATTGCCACCGCTGAGGAGTTTCTTCCTAGAATGTAACGAGAAGCCATCGAGATAAATAAACGAGCAGCTCACATTCTAAATAAACAGAAAGATAGACAACGTTTATCAGTAACATGGAAACCTGTAATTTCAGGGATCCACAATCACATAGGCTGACTGTGAAACCTACAGACCAACAATCAACGCCCCAGTTAATACATGCAGATGATCTGCAAGTAAATACATCGACAGTCAGCGAGTGAGAAGATCCATGACGAAAAACGTAAAGACGGGCATGTACTGACTTTCTTGTTCCTTTGCAACGACCAGCTTTGCAATGACTTCAGGTAGCTTCATTCTTCAGTTTAACCCCAAGTGCGGGTAGACCAAGATCAACTTGATAATGTTCTGGATAGTAGGCTACCGTGGCAAGTGCAATGACAAACGACCATGTTGATGAGTGATGACATAATCATGAAGGGCTGAATCAGTGAATATACATTACATAACTCATCAGCTGTTGTTGGTATTTTTAGAGGTTTTGATAAGCTTTAATAATTAATTAATTTTTTTATTTGTAATTTTTTAATTTAACGTCTATCCTATTCAGTTAAAAAACTTATTTACAAAGGAGGACCACTAAATAAATCTAATTAGCAGACACAACAATGAACTATATTTAAGTAAAGCTAGACGTTTATGTCAGTTTTTATAACACTTTTTTATACATAAACCTAATTGTTAAAAACAATGTTATCTAAACACAGTTGTCAGTATAAGTCGTATTTTTAACACGAGTTAAGAAACGACAAACGTATGTGGTAAGTGAGATTCAGAAAATGTTATCCCAGTTAGTTCGATGTTATCCAATTTGATTGCATCATATTTTGTTTCACGATTTTTTTTACAACAGTTATTAGCGTTTTGTCACCTGCAATTAGAGGTTTATTTTCCTTTGGTGTCCTTAGAATCATAACCGCTTAATAAAAATTGCGTTTTAAGCTTGGTGGAGGTGCCGGGTTTAATATAAAATAAAATAAGTGGACTGTTCTTTAACATGCGGGTTAGATATCCACCTTTGTTCATCTGTTTCCAGGTTCTGGATGCGAAATGTAAACCGGTGGACGTAAATGTCCGGGACAACCACGATGGCACCTTCTCTGCTGACTACATGCCCAAGTCTGGTAGTCGCCACTCAGTCCAGGTGAACTACGGGGGTGTAGCCACGAAGAACAGCCCCTACCGTGTGTTTGTCTCCGAGCCAGCCAACGCCGGCAACGTGCAAGTGTTTGGTCCCGGCGTCGAGAAGGGGGTGCGCTCCAACGTCCCGACACACTTCAACATTGACTGCAAGGAGGCGGGACAAGGTACGACTTGGTAGTCTGCTGTGGAGTACGGGAACGATCAGACAAACGGTCCCGTTTAGAATTTCTAAAATTACGTTTGTGGAAATTGATCATTTGCTATTTTATTTTCTAAACTCGTTTAATTTCTTCCTGGTCATTCAGGTATTTTCTACAATGTAACATTGACTATATCGCTGCAAACTTTTAGCTCAATGTTTCCGATCAAGGTGAGGGGGGGGGGGGGTTACAATGTCAGGACTGTACTACGTCCCGCGGTTTGTCTTATATTGCAAGTAAAATAGAGAGCCTTGATAAAACAAAAAGAAATCGGCAGTGGTATGGAATTATTTGCATAGATGGATTATCAGTCGTCTCAATCTTCGTCCAGTGAAGGACCTATCAGCTGTTCAGTTAAAGCTTTCAATTGTTAACAACTAGGAAACGCTCAGTTGGACGCGTTGATAAGCGAGCACGTGCTATAGCTAGACCCACAATGCACATTTTTTTAAATTTTAAAATTTGCGACGTTCGCTGTCCACAGGGCCATGTTTCCGATATTATTTATTATTGCCAAGGTATTTGGGTAAACCCGTATGTAAATCTTTACTTTGTGGATAAAATCCACCGCCATCTAGAGGACCTTGACTCATTGGGAAAAATATTTAAACTCTTTGGTGACAAATAATAGACTGCTTCCTCGAAAGTATTTTGATTACTTCTAGGTGGCAGTGCATTAGAAACTTCGCGCGTCTTTTCGTTGCCATGGCAACGTTACTTTTGTTATAATGTAATTTCCATCTACACTACTTATCGGATCAAACTAAAATTAACATATTCGTGACCGGACGGACATTCTAAATGATTTGGCTATCTCAGATTTTGTCGCCGGTTAGTTTGAAAAAAAAACTTTCGATTAACTTTAATGTAACTTTTTAACTTTTGAACGTTTGCCACAAAACTAATGGCATTCAATCGAGAACAAAGCTTGCGGATGGTCAAAATTTCAACTCGATCCGAGCCTCCGTACGAACGTTATGGCGAGACATACAAACAAAAAAAAAAAAAAAAAAAAAAAAACAAAACAAAACGAGTGACAAATTTTTCCGGCAGAGTCAAATGGAAACGCTCGCTTCGCTCGCTTAATGAAGTAGCATTCATATTAACTCAGTTATATACAATGGGGAAAGGACATAAAAATATTCAGTTACTAAATTGATGCTGGACAATCTTTATTTATTTCAAATTTGTGTCAAATTATTGATGGAACGTTTTATGATAAAGAAGTTGTAGGCATATATCACTCATGGTGACAGAGAAACCCGAAAAATTGCGTGCAAAACATTCTGTCTTTAAAAGCCATTGTGTAACGTGTTCCCGTGTTGTAGGTGAACTCCAGATCACCCTCGCTAACGAACAAGGAGGAGATGTGCCCTTGGAGGTAACCGACAATGAGGATGGTACCTACTCTGTTGACTACTGTGCCCCGCAGCCCGGTAACTACACCGTACGGGTCAACTACGGCGGCAAGGCCATTCCACAGAGTCCGATCCGTGTGGCTGTCCAGCCTCATGTGGACGTGTCCAAGATCAAGGTGGACGGACTAGAACCCAGTAAGTTGCAGGCTGCATGGCGTAGACCTAGACGTCGGTTCAACGAACCAAACTGAAATTAAACCTTTACATAGAATGCTTTCTGGATTGCGTTCGTCCTTGTCGGGAATTCAGCTTAGCTCTGATCTAATGTATAGCAGTGTAAACATACACCCATGGACACCAAAGCTTCGTGAAATTATTACCCCCGTATCTTTCTTAGCTTTATTGACAACGTGAATTAGGTCTATGTGAATTTATTCTGGCCATGGAACTGGAGGGTTATTCTCTCAGGTTCGCGTTAGAACATACTATGGCGTTAAAATTAAATTTAACGGAACTTTTACAGATCGCCCTGTTTGTTTGTTCGCATTGAAATACGATTTTATATTAAAATTGGTAAATTCGTTGCATTAGCTAGTGGGGTGCGAGGACATACACTCTGCCAATGTAGTCTTGTATTGATATCGAGACACCATCAAGTCAACGCAAATTATTACCGGCACTTACATTTTAAAAATGCATTTCCTGAATTGTAAGATCAAGTAATGCTTTTCCCGAATTGTAAGATCCAGTGTTAGGTTAGAGTTTCCACTAAATTAACAGATTAAAAGCTAAGTTAACTCTGCTTAAAAGTAACTTTAAAAAACCTAAATATTGAAGCATTATGTAGCAGCCACTGTCGATCTTCATAAAAATGAGAAACATAGTGGGTACGTTTATGTAAAATATCGAAAAGGACGTTCCAGACAGTATAAAAATGTACATTATGCATAAATTCACATGCGTTAAATAAGCACAATACCGGAAAGCAGTACTCTTATACGTAGATACAAGTTTGTAGGCATTGTCTGATCTGATGTGTGATAATTTTCTGACTCTTCTTTGTCCATTTAACAGGTATCATCTTTCTACAGCGATGACCCGTCGAACCTTAACGTTGGGTTCACGTTCAGGGTCTATCTCGACATTTACAATACTATATTGTGTATTGTAGGTGACTGAAAGTACTTCAGGCTTAGAATCTCTTTAATATGCTTTCTCTTCTCCTTATAAAGCTGTCTTTGTAAAAGTAAAAGATGAAAAGTGAAGAGAAAGAGAAAGTTGAAGAGTAAATTGTAAAAAGCCTCCTAACTTGTGGGACACTGGTCGACAAGAGAGAAGTGGAGTGAAATGTGACATCGAAGAGATGATCGCGATTGGTCTCTCTATTGCCATTGAATACAACGCCACACCCTGCAAGCTTTTGCCTTTGCTCTAAAGAGTTGATCAGTGTAAAAGCTTAGAAAAGTAACTTACTCTTTCTCTTCACGATTTCTCTTTTACTTTTCTTAAAAAGCTTAAGAGAATATTGATAGGTAGCCTGTATAGACAGTAAAGTGGAGGGGATTAGTTCTAGAGTAGGTTTAGCCATTGTAGCTGTAGTTGTTCTGCGTAGCTGCGCCCGTCAACAGTTTGCAGCAGTTCCGCGTGATCACCCAAGGCGCCGGGAAGGCTGACTTCGCCGTCGCCATCACCAGCCCCTCCGGGAGTCGCGTCAAGGCGCACGTAATCCCTACGCACGAGGGATTCCTCGTCAACTTCACACCCACCGAACTCGGCGAGTACCTCCTCAGCATCTCGTTCGGAGGGGAGCCCATCTCGCCGACCCCGTACCGCCTGACGTGCATGCATGGAAGTGACCCTGGCAAGGTGCGAGCCTCCGGGCCGGGCCTGGAGAGGGGTGTCGTCGGCAAGCCCGCGGAGTTCTGTATCGACACCCGCGGTGCCGGCCAAGGGGGGCTCGGTGTCACCGTGGAGGGCCCGTGTGAAGCGGCCATCAACTGCCGGGACAATGGAGATGGGACTTGCTCTGTGGCTTACCTGCCCACCGAGGTTGGAGATTATGGTGTTAACATCACGTTTAACGACCAGCATATCCCGGGATCACCCTTCCAAGCTCTGATTGTACCGGAGGCAGACCTCAAGAAGATCAAAGTCTCTGGCAATGGCATTCAACCCCATGGTACGCAGACACACCAAGCATGGTGCTTCAACTAACTGCGTCACCATTCACCACCTAACTGCATCACATAGTTTGTGTTTGTCTATTTACAATTTGTTTCTTTTTCGTTGTTTTATTTCTTTATGTAGTTTGAGCTAATGTTTTGTTCCTATTTTTTTCCAGATTACCGTTTGCTTCACCCTTTGAACCGTATTTGTTTTGTTCACGTTTGTTCAGTTTTGCAGTGGATGTTTTTTCGTGAATGTTCGCATGCCAACTCACTGTTTGTTTTCATAATAGTTGTTCTAAAGTTTTCAAGCATGTTGGGTTTGTAGCGTCTTCTAACGAGATGTTCTTACAGGCGTGTATGTGGACTCACCCACGGACTTCGTGGTGGACTCGCGAGCGATTGCCAAGAGAGATGATGGCAAAGTGACTTGCACGATCACGAACCCTTCAGGAAACAAGACGGAGAAACTTATAACGCCATTGGCAGACGGAACTTACCGCATCAGCTACACGCCATTCGAGGAAGGTAAGCAGTCGGCTGTGTACTCCTTACCACCGAAACTGTCAAAATGTTGTAGGATTGTGTAAGGTTTTACCGATGCTGGAGGTGGTGCCGGGTGAGAGTGAAGCCTGTTTAGAGCGACTGCGTGCTAGGTTGAGAGTTTCTAAAACTCTTTAATACAGAAAGTCACAGATTTAAAGCCTGTTACTGATCAGTTAACAATCTTTAAATTGAGAAGTATGTCAATACTTTTACGACTAAAATTGAATAGACTGCATAATTGGTCAGAAAAGTGTATTACTATCCAAACTCCCCAACACCTTTCTCATTTTCGTGCCTGAATTATGTACGAATCAATAAGGTTAGTAATACGTAAGAAACAACAATCAACCGTCATATTATGATATAACAAGCTAAATTCAAAAAAGTTGATACATCACTGTTAAAATGTAGCCTATCTAATGGTATCTGCCGGAGCTTTTTAAGTCCACGAATTTGGTAAAATTTCTTAATTCAAAACTAATGATGGCTATTGAATCGTTCCTTGTTTTCAGGTCGTCACACAATCGACATTCTGTACGACGGCCTCCCGATCCCTGGTTCCCCGTTCGTCGTGAACGTGCGTCGAGGATGCGACCCCAAGAAGTGTCGCGCCTTCGGTCCCGGTCTCGACCACGGCCTGGTGGAGAAGGCCAACATGTTCACCGTTGAAACTAAGGGTACGTGACGACGTTGCAAGGTGTGTATTCTAGCACTGGCTGTAGAGGATGTTTCATGTGTTCTCGTCAATGATTGCAGGAGCCGGCACAGGAGGCTTGGGCTTGGCTATTGAAGGACCTTCAGAAGCAAAGATGACCTGTAAGGATAACCGAGATGGGTCCTGCTCGGTTGAATACATTCCTACAGAACCCGGGGAGTACGACGTGAGCATCAAGTTCGCCGACCAGCACATACCCGGCTCGCCCTTCAAAGTGCCGGTCGACCAGAACGTTGACGCCAGCCTGGTGAAGGCGTCTGGCCCCGGTCTAGACCCGCGCAAGTGTCGAGCCGACACCCCGCTCACATTCAAAGTGGACGCCTCCAAGTCTGGGAAGGCACCTCTTGCAGTGAACATCCGCTCGGAGCGAGGCCCCCTGGCCAAGACCCCCGAGGTCCGAGACAACGGGGATGGGACTTACGACGTGACGTACGTCCCACCCGCTGAAGGAAACACGCTCAAGGCCCAGATCACGTGGGACGGGAAGGACATCCCCAACAGCCCGTACTCGTTGAAAGTGAAGCCCAGGGTGGAGCCGGAACAAGTCCGGGTTGAGGGGCCAGGAGTCTCCTCCAAGGGAGTCTCGGCCTCGCTACCGGCGGAGTTCACAGTCGACGCCAGCCAGGCGGGATACGGAGACCTGGAAGTCCAAGTCAAGGTGAGGGTCACTCCAAGCGTGTGCATCTCTATGGGCATACATTTATGCATTCGATTTCGAGATAGTTTGTGAGCAAAGAATAACTAGGTTTTTGTGAGCCCTGTACAAGTGAAATTAAGTTCCATTATAATATTCAGTGCTTGAATACAATTTTTCAGTAAAGTTTAATTATTACATACAATTGCTGCTGCTGCTTTTTTGAAGAATTGGTATTTGTGTTTGAAAAACTAATTCTACTGATGTATCAAAATGCAAGTAATAATTGTTTAATAACATAGCCTAATTGATGTTTTCTCGTTAGGGTCCCGATGGCTACCCTAGGAAAGTGAAGGTCACTGACAACGGCGATGGCACTTTCAAGGCCATGTACGTCCCCGATGACTGTGGCCGTTACAAGGTCTCTGTGAAATATGGCGGGAAAGAAGTGCCTAACTCTCCATTCCAAGTCCAGGCAGTCGCTACAGGAAGCGTAAGTATATATACCAAACACCTCCAAACTCATTGTCTCTTAAAAGTATTATTTATTTAACGTTTATTATTGAATTACCTAACTTCTCCATATTATATCAAAATAGTATTGTCAGTGCTGATTTTAGGCTGACGTTAAATAAGTAAATAAACATTTTTCATTACACAAATATCCTTTAAAATGAGGAAGTGGGGGGGGGGGGAAGTGTTAATAATGTATGTTCAAAATTTATCGATATAGTTTTCATGGTTGGAGCGAAGTCGATGATTGAGTTAACAAATTAAAGAATTTATAAAATAATTAGTTGTTCACAATATGAAAGTTAGTCCTACCCAAGTCCCAGTACCATGGGAACATATTAGTATTTAGAGAACGGTGTGAATTTCCGTTTTTCGTCATTTAATTACCGACATTATTCTTTTGATCATTCTAACGAATTCTCCAAATCAATTTCACATTGTTTTGATGTGTCCCATTGGTTTTCTGCAGCTTGATCATGTCTAACTTGATTGTTTGCAGGCTGACAAGTGCAAGATCACTGAAGGCATCCAACGCAACCTCACTAGCGGAGAGGAGTATTGCATCACAGTAAACGCCAAGAACGCTGGTTACGGCGCCGTCACCTGTCGCATTCGCTCGACGTCTGGCAGGTAAGCACTCACTATTGTTGCTCTAACACATGATGAGCACCTCCCTAACACAGATCCGCTGTTGCCGTCATCGGAACAAGTACCAACCTAACTAAGGTAACCAGATACCGGTTTGACCGGTACAGTACCGTTTTCAGAACACTTGTACCGGTGTCCCGACGAGACTCATTATAATGACGTATTTGTACCGGTTTGCAATTTTGGGGAGAAAGTGTCCTGGTATTATCTTAACTACACCGTGCATGGAAGGATAATGTTTTACTTTAAAAAATACGCGCCTCTGATAAATACTAATTGTAAAAACAATGAAATAGTTCTTCCACTTCCAAGAAGATAATTCATTTTCTCTGTGCGAATATTATTAATGATTTTGGTGGAGGTGCCGGGTCGCGCACGTGTGTGAAATCGTAAAAATCGATAGGCCTACATATTTTTTTTGCTACCTTACCAATGCTGATTTACTTAGCCATAATAGTAACCTGAGTCTTTTGAGACACATTCATATTCATTTTGGAAGTTTTGCACTATTTTTGGGCACAAATAATAAAAATATGTCAGAAAATTGTTTGTTTTAACATTTTCATGTAATATCACTTACTAAATGTCATAGCCTAGCCCTAATAGTTGTGCTTGATGCTTTATCATTAAAATGATCTAGAAAGAGGTTACATTTTAAAATCAATTACTATATGTTACTCTGTCTTCACGTTTGGAGCCTACATTTAGACTAACACCAATAAATAAAAGTAATGTTGTTCATATTGTAAATAATAAATATAGTCAAAGAGCAAAATAGTGAAATTTGAAAAATATGACAAAGTACTCGAACTCGAATTGGACTCGATACTCGACTCGATACAGTAGTTATTTTAAGTACTCGTTTCGGACTCAACTCGAACTCAAAAACCAGGACTCGCACACCCCTAATTTTCTCAGTCATTATTAGCATTGATTTTATTTGTAGATAATGGAAAATCAAAATTTATTAATCCCACAACTGAACTACGTTTTTGATTAATTACATACACACACTTATTATTTCGTTGTAAAGACAAAGTGTATTAAAAGTTTAACCATCAATATTATACAAATTAAATGTATTTTCAAATTATCTTTATTCTTATTGATTAGGCCTTCATTAGTATGATGCCCTCGTCAATACATTATTATCTGCTGAATGTTTGTATTTTGTTTTGTACTATCATTTTTGAACCACTAGATAAATATGTTATTACAAAAATGTACACATTACAACAATGTTTAAATCATATTTTCATATCAGAATACTATTTTCTGGGCATTTGACTCAAATGTATCTCTAAAAAAATCGCCTCTGGTGGCTGGGGGCTCTGCCCCAAACCCCGAAATGGTCCGTGGGGTACATATGCTTACACTTTAGTAATTGTCCCGGTTTGTAACTTTAAATTTTCAAAATATGGTCACCTTACTAAGGTAACCAGACGTACAGGTAAACCGGTACAGTGCCGTTTTCAGAACACTTGTACCGGTGTCCCGAGGGACTCATTAAAAAGACGTACATTTGTACCGGTTTGCAATTTTGGGGAGAAAGTGTCCTGGTATTTGCTTAACTATACCGTGCATGGAAGGATAATGTTTTACTATAAAAACTCCTCTGATAAATGCTAATACGTAGTCAAAACAATGAAATAGTTCTTCCTCTTCCAAGAAGATAATTCAGTCTCTCTGGGGGTGTGCGAAAATTATTTATGATTTTGGTGGAGGTGCCGGGTCGCGCACCCGTGTGATTACGTAAAAATCGTTAGGCCTACATATTTTTGTCGCTACCATACCAATGCTGATTACTTAGCCATAATAGTAACCTGAATCTTTTGATACACATTTATATTTATTTGCAAGTTTTGAACTATTTTTGGCGCAAATAATAAAAATATGTCAATAATAATGTTTGTTTTAACATTTTTATGTAATATTACTTACTAAATGTCATCGCCTTGCCCTAATATTTGTGCTTGATACTGGAACATTAAAATGATCTAGAGAGAGGTAACATTTTTAAACAAATTAGATGTTACTCTATCTTCACGTTTGGAGCCTACATTTAGACTAACACCAATAAATAAAGGTAATATTGTTCATATTGTTAATAATAAATATAGTCAAAGAGAAAAATAGTGAAATTTAAAAAATATGACGAAGTACTCGGACTTTAATTGGACTCGATACTCGACTCGTTACGATCGTTATTTTAGGTACTCGTTTCGGACTCGACTTAAACTCAAAACCTGGGACTCGCACACCACTAATTTTCTCTGTCATTATTTGCATTGATTTGGTTTGTAGATAATGGAAAATCAAAATGTATCAATCACACAACTGAACTACGGCTTTGATTAATTACATACCTACACTTATTATTTCGTTGTAAAGACAAAGTGTATTAAAAGTTTAACCATCCATATTATACAAATATAATGCATTTTCAAATTATCTTTATTCTTATTGAATAGGCCTTCATTAGTATGATGCCCTCATCAATACATTATAATCTGCTGAATGTTTGTATTTTGTTTTGTACTAGCATTTTTGAACCACTAGATAAAGATTTTATGACTACCAAAATGTACACATTACAACCATATTTAAATCATATATTCATGTCAGAAAGCTATTTTTTGGTCATTTGACTAAAATATATCTTAAAAAAATCGCCTCTGGTGGCTGGGGGCTCTGCCCCAAACCCCGAAATGGTCCGTGGGGTACATATGCTTACACTTTAGTAATTGTCTCGGTTTGTAACTTTCAAAATATGGTCATCTTAAACCTAACACAAGTCCATTGTTGACATCATCAAGACAAGTACCAACCTAACACAAGCCAGTTGTTGACGTCATCAAGACAAGTACCAACCTAACACAAGTCCGTTGTTGACGTCATCAAGACAAGTACCAACCTAACACAAGTCCGTTGTTGACGTCATCGAGACAAGAATCAACAAGCGCGTAGGAACTCTTTTTCGAATGGGGGGTAATGGAGAATGATGAGCTAATGAGCTTATTTTGTTAGCTTGTGCATCCTTCCAACTAGCCACTGGTACAGTTTGCTATAACGCGACCACTTGGAAAGTGAAAGACCCTGGCTCAAATCCCGGTCGGGTTTGTTTGTGAAATTTTTAGATTGTACAACATTTAAAAAATGAATATCAGTATTCATTGACAAAACAATTATAAGAAACAGCAACGACTTAACATTTACTGCACATATTTTGTGTTGAGGAAATATTGCATGACTTAAAAAATGAATTTAGTCTACAACTTGTTAACTTTGGAGGCTAGCAGGCCTTTGCGCAGGTGCCGACCAATATACCGGCGTTCAATCTGGCGACGGTTCGATCAAGTCATGCTATCTCCTGCCTTCATTGTGTGGCTGCAGCTTGTGACACAGGATATGGCCCTGCGCGGATAAGATATATAATATATTCATCAGTTTGAAGAGGGAGAACCTACGTGGCTTACCGTCGGGCAAACTTTGTTTTATCGATCAACCGGGTATGTGCGCTCAGCGCTCGTTCGTCACCAACTATCTAATCTGCCAAGGTGCTATCATACTCAAAATGGTGCTACGATGCGTTCTCCTCGATCCCATTACTTTCAGGCCAGTTGGCTATCATTCCGGTGTTGCAATGATTACTTCATGGGTTAATGAGAAAGTGGCAATTCCCCAGTATTTCTAACACCCCATTACGTTAAGATATTGTCATGACAGTTCCCCCATCTCACGACGTGACACCTTTTGTTTGAACTGGGCGCATCCACCTGCTCTTCAACATTTCCCATACGACATGTCGTTGTTTACGAAAGTTTGCTAAAGTGCAGGAATGCATTTGGAAACAGTTAATTTAGAAAGATTGGGTTAATTTATGTTTATTTTTTAGTAAACAACACAATGAGTTTTATAATAGCGTTTGTTCTATAGCAACAGCCCAGCCTGATGTTGTTGCTGCCACTGCCAGAGAAGCTTGCAGCAACACATTGGCCTAAAATAGATCACATTTTCTGAGTTTCAGTTTCATTTAGATGAAATTGTTGTGAATAGAACTCGAGATTGATATGAGTTCAAACAATAACTGTGAAAGAATTTATCTTGAGATATAATTTGTGGAGTCCCAAAACCTCGTATTGTTCATT
This sequence comes from Sweltsa coloradensis, assembly GCA_024449915.1. Lineage (NCBI taxonomy): Eukaryota > Metazoa > Arthropoda > Insecta > Plecoptera > Chloroperlidae > Sweltsa > Sweltsa coloradensis. The sequence continues at coordinate 29,686 of JAMZAV010001820.1, forward strand.
GCAAAAGAAAAAAAACGCCTATCTAGTTTTAAAATTATCAGTGTTACAAATTCCAAGATCATATATGATTAATTTCAAAGAAAAACAAGCACATGGGAGTGAGAATCAGTTTGAATTTTAAGCTCAATTTCAACCTTCAGTTTTCAAAGTTTCCGACAGGTTTTACCTGGATTAATTTCGACTACCCGGCACCTCCACCAAAATTACGAAATTATGCATATTTTGTGGAATGTCGATATTTTGATATGAAGCATTTTGAGCGTACTTGCTTACAAACGATTATTACGATCTCACAATCGCGTTGTATGATCCGGCACCTCCACCAAATATACCAGCCAGGATTAATTTAATTTCGACTACGTACCCGGCACCTCCACCAAAACTTTGAAACAAACTTTTTTTTCGCCACTAGTTCGCGGTATCAATATCGCGAAAATTCGCAAATTGTAAATTAGTACCATTCAATTACAATTCAGATGATTCATGTGCAAACTGAATTTGAAGGGATTATTGCAACTTTTAAAATATCACACATTTCGTTCTCACCATTTTTGCACATCTCTACTTATGGGGCATGTTAGAGATTCTTCGATCCCGGAATGTCGTTATTACTATGCCCATGTAGTTTAAGACAACCCTGCAAAAACACTGCAGTTGCGAGAGTACATGTCATTGTCCATGTACTAAGTCATTGACACTACTGTACCACCTTCATCGGGGAAAATGATCAGATTTGTTTTCTGGTCGTTAGCTGAGCTCATCCGGATATAAAACTAGCTTGGAAAATCTTAGGATGAGTAGGCGTTGTCAAAACCTTGTTGGACAACTAAGGCCATACGTAGTCACCCACAACCAAAGCTATACGTAGCCACCCACAACCGAGGCTATACGTAGCCACATACAAGGCATAGTATCCACAACTGAGGCTATATAGCCACATACAGGCCATAGTAGCCTCCCCAATGACTATACTAGCCATACAAGGCCATACGTAACACCACACAAAGCATCGTAGCCACACAAGCCCAGACATACGTAGCCACTTTCAAGGCCATATATCAGATGTTCTGTACTTTAGCCACTAGGCCATCGTACAAAACAAGCTTCTAGAAAAGAGGTCTAGAGAAGAAGGCGATGTAGTCCACAACTGTGCTTGGCACAACAAGGCCATACGTAACACCCACAACCAAGAGGCTATACGTAGCCACAAAACCGAGGCTAAAAGTAGCCACATACAAGGCCATACGTAACCACCCAAAACCAAAGCTATACGTAGCCACCACAACCGAGGCTATACGTAGCCACATACAAGGCCATACGTAGCCTCCCACAACTGAGGCTATACGTAGCCACAACCGAGGCTATACGTAGCCACATACACACACAAACATGGTTTAAATTTACAGTGCGGCTAGAAGTGTGCTGTAGCCTACCAGCTGGGGTATAGGGTGCGCCCGTAGTCCTGAGGGGCCCGGTTAGGGTCCGTAGGACAATACTTAAAAAATTTAACATTAAAAATGCTAAAAGTTTATTCATTTAACAGTTATATTTTATAATATATAAAGGTATAATTGTAATACTATATTCGTTTGTGGTAAATAGCACAAATTGCAATGCACACATTTTAAATTGCATCCTCAATGATGTACTGAAAATGTGCTTTTTATCTGTCACAAAATCTTCGTCGTCATTCAATAAATTAAATTGTATTTCCCTCAGATCACAATATCTGTTTTGTTCTCTCAAATTGTTACAGCTTTTTTTTTTTTACTAATTTCTGTATTGTCACCTACGTCACAAAATATAACTTTTGTTTTGGTGACATATTGATTCAAAACATGAACTGATTTTTAGTAAAATTACAAATAGACTTTTGTTGATATAAGATTTCACTTGCTAGTTTGATATCCTGATAGAAAATGGTATGAAGGTGGATGGTTTTTAGAAGTCCGTTTATTCCAGCAAAATGTAATTCCACTTTGTCCGTGAAAAACGGATTCAAGTGAAACGTGTGAAACTGAAATAACACGTGACAAAAAGTAACTTTAACGTTGACCCACTTGTTTTGATGTTGCAAATTCATAAGTTAAATACTTACCAAAACTAAACAAAATTTAACATTTTTTTATAATACGCAATTTCATTTTCAATCGGGAATAAAATGAGTAAAACGACTTTGATAGTTCGATGACTTCATTGATTGGCCTTGGTACATTTCGATAACGGAACCCAACCCAGACTTAGTATATTGTACATCGTCATGAATTATATTTCAATATAATCCAGTTTTCAATCAATTTTCAATAATTTTGTGTCCCTTCCCTTGGTCCCGATAAAAAATACAATGCATACACTGCTATTTGAATTCAATCCTTCAACTTTAATTTTGGACTGAGTTTGTTAATCTTAACTTATATGGAAATGTTACGAACATAATCTATAAGGATGACTTTTGGTGCACGCATTTTTACGTCTTATTCACAAGTTTTGCACCGATGGACGAAAATTGCAATGAAAAACTATTTTTCAAATAAGTGAGCTTAGTTTTGTTACTAAAAATTAAGAAACTAGTTGTAGCCTGTGCTGAATTTGAATTTTAAAATGGTTAAATTGTTGTAATGTCCCACACAAAGAATGTTAAAATTAATTGGCTATTTTTTTATATATCCCTCTTTCACTCAGCCTGCTTTCGTGGATTATCGTAAACAATCAAGAGAATCAGAGTCGCCTACCAAAAACTACACAGATAACACTGCAGCTATTCGCGTAGATGGATGAACTTTTTCGGTTGAAGTGCTTATATTAAATCCTTTATTTCTATGAATTCTGGATAACTTTTTCAACTTTTTCTTTCAAATGGCAAAACCTTACCATAACCTTACTGTCCATGTGAAATTTGAACGTTGTAGCCCCACCCGTTTGGTCAGAATCGGCCCAAATATCACGAAAATATCGCATGAAAAATCGGTAAAAATCGTAAAAGTACGATATTCCTGAGAAATATTTCCTCGATTGTACCAAAAAACGTGGCAAGCCTAAGTTCAGAGATTTCGAAGGTCCCCTCAAATTTTCATTAAGATCGCATATGCCGTTTGCCTGGTAGAGCGCGAACAAACAGACAAAAATACAAACAAAAAAAATCCACCCGAGCTAATTTTTTTGTGTGTGGGGGGGGGGGGGGGGAGGGGGTCATTGAAATTGAAGTCTTCGCTTCGCTTATCCAACTATCATGCCGAATTACGATTATAAAATCGACTTGGGCCCACCAACCAGATGAAAATTAATAGACCCTAGCCCGGGGACTACCGGTTTGCAATACTTGCATGCATTCCCGTTGCATGTCTTCTGTCCCTTGGCTGGAAGAAAGTATAGGAAATAACGGGTTCTAAGGCGGAATCTCTGTGGTTGTGACTTGTGAGCAAACATCACATTAATCCTAAGATTGTCCAACATATTCGCCATGCAGTTAGTTTCAACGTAGGGAATCGTTAGATGTATAGAAACATATAACCAGGCATTTAATATTCGGAGCGCGCGAGTTCGGTTCAGTGACACTGAGATTGCTTTTAGCACATGGAGTCAAAAATAAAGCCATTAGTTTGTCACGCCGACACGCTGTTTGTCGGAGGGTGTGGTGGGGTGGGGTGGGGGAGGTGTACACTGCGGCTGTGATGATGGTTTCAGAGCTGAGAAAGTCGTGTCCAATTGCTAATCTGGCCTCGTTTCAAATGAGTGTTACAAAGTTATTCGGAGACAAATTCAGTGGAAACAGGCTGCAACTCGCGGTTTGACCTTTAATCTGCGTGCTTTAACACTACAAGCAAAATATCTTAAGTGCACTTGGTTGATAGGAGGAAACATTAAATCAAACCGTCTTCTTTGTAACATTGGATTGTGTCCAACATGTCTGCTAGGTCTACTACGTTGAGATTATTACTGTTGACCATTCTGTAAAATGCTGGACCTCCAAGCTAACAACGCAAATAATAAAGATCATAAAGCTCCAAAATAGCTTTGCCGTAATCACATCAGTGCCTGATCTTGGAATGCGGCCGGTTTATTTGGCACCACGCAATAAAGTGATGACTAAAAGCTATACTGTGTAACTCCCCCACCTTTCCGTGTGTAGGAAAACTTTCTGCTCTGCTCTTACTTACCAATCATCATCATCATCATCATCATCATCAAAATAATAATAATAATAATAATATATTATAGCAGTTGTCGTAAAAGTTTGCCCCGACTGGGGTCAGTGGCGGATCTAGGACATAATCATGGGGGGGGGCGATTTGCGTGCGTATGTACAGTCGTGGGAAAGGGACTAAGCGCGGACGCACGGGGGGTATAGGGGGCGGAGTCCCCCATTAATTGCGCCGCAGGCGAAAAATTTGAAAATCAGGTTTTTAGAGTGCATTTGGTGCGTTTTAGAAAAAAGTGGTGGGCGGAAATGCAATACGGAAACAATGTAGTTTGTGTGCACCAATTTGTTTTGTCGTCATGTCGAGCTTACAATTTACAGCATTGGCCTAGATTGCAACATTATTATAAACGTTTGATCTTATTTTCAATTCATCATTTTATTTATTTATTAAACGTCTATCCTATTTAGTTAAAAAACGATTCACATAGGAGGACAACTTAATAAATCGAAGTACACTGATGCAGACACATTTCAGAGGCAAACTAATTATTTCTGACAACATAAAGGAAAGTTGATTTTTATTTGGAGTTTTAAATAAATAGCGCCGCAGGCGAAAATTTTGAAAATCAGGTTTTTAGAGTGCATTTGGTGCGTTTTAAAAAAAAGTGGTGGGCGGAATGCAATACGGAAACAATGTAGTTTGTGTGCACCAATTTGTTTTGTCGTCATGTCGAGCTTACAATTTACAGCATTGGCCGAGATTGCAACATTATTATAAACGTTTGATCTTGTTTTCAATTCATCATTTTATTTATTTATTAAACGTCTATCCTATTTAGTTAAAAAACGATTCACATAGGAGGACAACTTAATAAATCGAAGTACACTGATGCAGACACATTTCAGAGGCAAACTAATTATTTCTGACAACATAAAGGAAAGTTGATTTTTATTTGGAGTTTTAAATAAATAGCGCCGCAGGCGAAAATTTTGAAAATCAGGTTTTTAGAGTGCATTTGGTGCGTTTTAAAAAAAAGTGGTGGGCGGAATGCAATACGGAAACAATGTAGTTTGTGTGCACCAATTTGTTTTGTCGTCATGTCGAGCTTACAATTTACAGCATTGGCCGAGATTGCAACATTATTATAAACGTTTGATCTTGTTTTCAATTCATCATTTTATTTATTTATTAAACGTCTATCCGATTTAGTTAAAAAAAAACGATTCACATAGGACAACTTAATAAATCGAAGTACACTGATGCAGACACATTTCAGAGGCAAACTGATTATTTCTGACAACATAAAGGAATGTTGATTTTTATTGGGAGTTTTAAATAAATTGCGCCGCAGGCGAAATTTCGAAAATCAAGTTTTTAGAGTGCATTTGGTGCGTGCACAATAAAATAATAAAATCATTTTTTTTTAATTTTTAAAGAATCATGGGGGGGGGGGCGATCGCCCCACCGCCCCCCCCCCCTGTATCCGCCACTGACTGGGGTTCGAACCCAGAACCTCCGGCTTAACGTGCCACAGCTCTACCAATTGAGCCACCGGGACAACAGAACAAACCTTTACTAAACTGCTAGTTGTTGTGAATGTTGACTTTCATGACATAAATCCAACAGAAGATTGCAATCTGTCAAATCTGAAAGATCACATGGATAAATCCAATCACATCTCATCTCCCATGAGTTGGGTAGTATGAATATAGGTTTTTAAGCATAAGCCCGCTTTAAGGACATAGTTATTGATTCATGGCAGTTGTCGTAAAAGTTTGACCCGACTTGGGTTCGAACCCCAGTCCCCAGATAATTTTTGTTGGAAGCCAGCCCAGGGTGCAATTCATGCCCCTCTTCAGGTGTCTAACTAGGTATATGTTGCGGATAGGACAATTGTGAAGTGTTTAAGAGGACTCAATCCCTTGCATTCATATTAACGACTGAGGAAAACCTCGAGAAAAACCTTCAGTCAGGATTGCCGGTCTCGTCGGTATTTGAACCCGGGACCTCCCGAATCCGTGCGTGTAGCTCTTGAGCCAACACTGTCGGTGCTCTTACTTATAACTCACGGATTTTATTATTTTTGTTGTAGATACTTGGACGGTTTAATTTTGACATAATGTCGCTACACTCTTCACTTTTGTATTTTAAGTTAAAAGCCTTTCAAAAGAGTATATCATTCGATTTCCGGTCCATCATAGTTTAGTATGATTATTAATTGGAACGTTGATTAGACATGAAAGCCCTTCTGGCTTGTGAGCTACAGGCATTTCGTCTTCTCACCTCACTCATCGCTCTTAAGTGCGCCCTATCTGACTAAATGCCAACAACCCACCAACATAAATAATACTTTTCTTTTCTTAGGCGTCAACTATTAACATAAATACTAATTTTTAGCGTAGAGTTTTTCGATCCGCTCCTGTGGCTTCGCTCCTATGGCTACGCGTCTGTGGCTACGCGTCTTAGCCCTCCCACTCGAGTCTCGAGAGCCAAAAGCCAAGACCCAAGAGTCACCACTCTCACACACACACACATCCTAAGCCAAGAAAACGTTGCGTCCAGCGACGGACAGATTCACTCATGATTCCGTGCACATTCTCACAAAGTTGCACATTTTGTTTCTGTCGACCAGAATCACATCCTCCTCAACCGGACTAGAGAAACGTATTGAGCGGACATAGATTGAGTCGTACTGAGCCAGGGACCAGTGGCCACACATTCTGATCACTCTGGTCAATCGCATATTTGCTACTACTGTGGACTGGTGCAGACATGCTTCTACGAAGCCAGTGGATTCTAACTGGTAGTAATCTTGAGCGTATATTATGTTGGATGCTCTTGGCAGCGACCATCAGCTGTGCGATCCAATTCACCACGAACTGAAAACAGCGCAAATCATTGCCAAAGTCAAGAAGTTAATTATTTCTTTGTAGCAGGACGGGGGACGTTAACAAATAAATCATTATGTATCGGTATTTTAGAAGAGAATGTTTCGATGAAAATGATTTATTTTTCGTTTGTTTTGGCTTGAGTGGAATGTCTTGAGATGTGTTTTGTGTTGATAAGTACACCTCAGTCAGTAAATCTTGGGGTTCTGCCAGTGTACAGTGCTGAGACACGGTACCTTCAACTTCAAGAACATAAGAAAACTAGCAGAATGACAGAAATATTAAGTTTTCGCTACTAATATGTTGCAACTTTTATTTTACACACGCCAATTGATTCTGAATTCAATTTATCGGAGGTCCGTATCGCGTTTTAACACTGCCAAGACACAAAACCTTTAGTAGATTCCAACTCTAGACGTGAGATGACAAGTTCATATCATCAAGTTCAATTTGTTCAGTCCAAGTGACAGTGAATGTTTAATCAGGGGGGGGATATCAGTTTGAACGCTGACATATTGGTCAGCAGTCGCACATCAAACCTCTCTTCAACGTCTGGTTCCACTTCCACACACGTTTCTTGGCGCCAGGGTGAGATTTCCGTCTCCCTCGATTGAATTATAACCAGAAGAAAAATATGATTCTGAGATCGTGTGAGGATTACTCCAGCTTTGTTCTATTATCAGCCGAGCACATAATTCCAACATAACATACCATTTGATTTCATTGCCAACTCCTTCCACAAATTAATGACATAAAACGACAAGACAATCCTTGACGTAGAAGTCTTTGGTAAATATGCAATTCGTTTAAGTTTAGAAAGGGGACACGTGGCTATTTTCGGATGTGCTTGGAGTGTAGAACTGGCGTAAAGCTGAGACTTTTCTTTTTCTTATTGCACGAAGCCTAGACATTTGAATGACATCTTTTAAAAGGTTACTTAGCTTTTATCTTGGTAAAAGTACTCGATTGATGAATATAGTTTACCATATGATTACAGCGAGCTATACCATGCCAAGAAAAGAAATACGTTGTAACGTGAACTAAGATACTTATAAGAAGCAAAGCTCGACGTACTTTATGTTAAATGCAAGAGAAACTGCACTGCAAGTACTTGCTCGCAAGCTGGGGCAATTAAATTACCCCAATGCCCAAACAAGCCCACATCTCCCGCATTGATTCTCGATGTATGTCAGATCCTATATAAGTTTAGGCTAATAAAATGAAGCTCAATATGCTTGTAAAAAGTAGAGTGACGTGTGGTGGCAGAGCTTTGAGTAATGAAACACGGTTGAGCTGCTTCGTCGTGCCTTAGAGGGAGGAAACTGGCAAACTGACAACATCTCCTATTAGCATTTACTAAACTATTCAAACAATTCCAAGCAATGCTGTTTGATACACTCATACACTCCACGTATCTTTAGCGTGAATGGGTTCTTGCTGCACTTTTTACCTTATCTTATAACAATTGAATATCTTTGCTGTATTACTTCTTTGTAATGACATTATGATTACTATATTATTTATTATTATACAATTATATTATAAAATTATTCATTTTTGTTTTTATTGTAACCGTTGAGTGAATAATATTCACTCAACGTTGTTACAAACATAGAACTTTCTTTCAATAAGAAAAGTATGTTTGAACTTTCAAGCTGAACTCTTGAGTAAATGCTTCTGTGAAGGTAGAACGTGTATTTATTTTGTGAGCATCCGTTGTTTTTGCATTTTTCTAGTAAACGACGCGATCTAGAGCCCAACTTTTGGTTATTTGTGATCACCTTAATGTCCACAGAACCAAAGAACCCCACAGAACATTGTTGGTTAGGTTCGTTTTTCGCATTTTACTCGTAGTAACAGTGCAAGCTAGAATTTAATGGTTGGTTATTCGTGATCGCGTAGTTAGGTACTAACCTTAAAGGAGCTATTACCACAAAAAATATGTTAACCACATAATCTATAGCATAATGCTTCACTAAAATGACTGTTTAGAAAATTATATTTTGCAACTGTGATTTTACACAAATTTTCCATTTTTTAAATCCAGAAATTTGTGAAAATTGGGGTTTTGTGAAAAATTTTAAATCGGCTTTAACCTGCTTTAATTTATTCCACATAGATATACTAGAGCATCGTACCAATCGAAAACGACTCTTTATAACATTGTATCTTGAAACTGTGCACAAATAACTCTCAAACACGCAAAAATATGCATTCCAAAATCACACCCCTTCTTGTTATTCAGCATATTTTGACCGAACCACTTGTCCAAATTACAAAACAAAATATAGAGGATTTGCAGAAAAGGCTGTAGAGTACTTCAATAATGACCAATATTGTTTTGATCAAAATCCTCCAAGGTCACGGGGCTTAAAGATCGTCCCCATGTTATTTCTTATGTGATGGGACTTTGCTCGAAAAATACCAAGTTTGCCCAAAAGAAAATCGGGTTATGGTGTACCCAATAATTTTCCTGCTAATTTTTAAATTCCTAACTAGTTCGCCTGAATGTTTTTTTTTTAAGTTAAGCGAGTGAATACCCTTTTAAAAGCCCATGTTACATTGTTGGCCTCCTCGGTTAGATTCGGTTTTCGCATTTTCCTCGTAAACGGTGCAAGCTAGAGCTTAGAAACTAGTTCTTTGTTCGACAGAGCTTTTAGATTTACTTGACGAAGAGTTATCAAATCATGTGTCAAAGCTAACATTAAGTAATAAATACAATTCATTCGAATTTACAGTGTACCGCGGCTCTACCCACTCAAGTCACATTTAACTAATTTTCAGTGAGGGACATTAAATTTATTGCAGACCAATCCATGTTTGTAGGTGCCGACACCATCGGAGAGCGAACAACGACCAACTAGAGACCGGCATATTTAAGTTGGTAACACCGATCAATCAAGCTGGACACGATTCCGCCCGCGGACTGTGCCAGAACGAACAAAGCTAATTCGGATTAACCTTAGAATTTGTATGTGCCTTGTAGGATGCTACTAAAGTCACCGATTAAAAAAGACAAGTGACTAAAGCGGGAATCGAATTCCCTGGACTTTCTGCATGGGAAGCAGAGCCTCAAACCACACATATCGGTTGCCCCTCTTTTAGAGACCATGTCCACATTCTTGGGAGAAATTGCTCCTTATTATGGACGCCAACGATGCTTTTAAGCAATCGGGGCTTCTAAACTCATCAATATCCACACGGGATCAAACACAATAACACATTGTTTCGGATTAACGAGCCTTGGTGACTCGTCATAAAACCAAGTACGCTAGTGATAAAGTGTGCCTTGCGCGCGGTGAAGTTGCGTCTCAGCCGGAGCATGAGTAAGAGCATTTTCACAGAGTGTAGCAAATGTCCTTATACATTCGAAACGAGTAAGTTTGAAAGAAGTTGGTTCATGTAATTGCATTGCAATGTGTATTCAGATCGATCTCATCTATGGTATTTATCTTCACTCGTTGTCACGTTAAAAACTTTGGTTGTTGACCTGAATTTATGTTTCTTCTTTTTGTTTCATTTGAGCTCAGATAATGATGGAACTTAAAAGGAGTTGCCTGAATAGCGTCGACTGGAACAACGTCGACCACCTCGTGTGTAGTGTACTTTCTTTGTTCCTCCTAACCTTTCGTTGTGCAAGGCCTGTACCAACGAGGAGGTCGACGTTATTCCAGTCGACGCTATTCAGCGGTGGATGTTATGGGTTACACGTGAATATTACCCCAGATAAGCCTTTGGCCGAATATAACTCTCCACGTCCCAAGACTTGTTCTGCCTTGGTGTTCCGAGACAAACCATCCTCCAACGGAGTGTTGACAAATAACCAAAACTCTTGATCTTTGAAATGTCAAGTTTGTGATGGTAGTTTCAGTGAGTCTAATTCTAATTGCAGTGACCTCGACATCGACATTGAGGACAACGGGGATGGGACGTTCAGCATCTACTACACGGTGAAGGACGCCGGCGACTACACGCTCAGCGTGAAGTTCGGTGGTCAGCCCGTCCCAGGAGGTTTCTACACGTTCACGGTAAGAAACTAGCACTTGTTCGTTCGTGTCAATAGCACTTAGAGAGGTTGGCAACGAACATTGTGTGGTGATTTGAGTGGAATCTAAGGTAGGCAACTCTTGCCCAGAGGCGGGTAGGCCCATCTGTCTCCCGGGCAAATACCAGACTGAAAAGCCACTATCACCTAAAATGTGTCTTGGTATCGACTGTTCGTCATGAATCACCCATTGAAGAAATATGGAGGTTTACAATGTTATTTTGGACAAAGCTTTGGAAAGTATGGATACATGTTTTCAAGGAAACGCTACATTATTTGCAGATTTCGCGTGCTTTGATCAATTTTTTTTTTAAATTACATTAAAAGCCATTTGGCAGACCACTCTTTAAATAATTATGTGCTATTCTTCTCATGTTTGATGAAGATTCTACACCCGAAAACCACAAAGAACTGATAATTTCGCATCAAACTGGGAGAAGCTCCAACTTACAGTTCCAGAAGAATATTTTTTATATTACTGACAGAAGATAATGATATCGATGTTGAAGTCGACAGCAATGACGAAACCAACATCAGTGAATGTATGTATTGATGATAGTGTGAAAGATGATAAACAACCAACAAAGATCTGCGAATCGTGTAGAAATTGTGCATCTTGTTGTTATTTCGTGTACAGGCGTTACAATTTGTACAGTGAAACACACAAACTGATTGCATTAGCCTATAAGTTAATTCTTACGTTATCTACAACCCAAGTGGCTTTCGAACGCAGCTTTTCTGTGCTTAAGTAGATTAAAAATCGTTCCAAAAAATAGTCTTACTCAGAACAACTAGAGGCGGCAGAAAAACGCATACTAACGAATCTCAACAATGACCAAATCATTGACATCATCGTAGACGAAGGTAACCCAGGGGGCTCCCGCGCTCTCCTGCTCTGGCTGTGATGAACTTTAGCATCCAATACCTTGACCTTGCCAAATTAAAATTGTATGAAAATGAAATCTATTTCGTTCAGTGGTTAACTCTGGTTAGAATATAATACAGACAATAGAACTCAATTTCTGTCCGATGAGGCTAGTCTAAAGTTTAAGCCTTTGACTGCTTCCCTTTAAGTTGTGCCCCAAATAAATGTGAAATATATTATTTAAACTTTCTTCTAGATTTCTTCATGATTTTAAATGTTTTAGCAAAATGTTTGCTGGCGTCGACGCTGTTTCTCATCAAAATACTTTTAACCTCCTTCTTTGTTAAATGTAAACAACAGTAACATAGTTAATTTTGTTTGGTGTAGGGTGCTCAAACCCTTCTAAAATCCACAACCTTGAAAAACAATTACTGTTCTTCGTCTGATCTTTTCGTTCGGTGAATATTTTCATCCACGCTGTTTGATAAAATGCACCAACCACTTAAATAACGTATTTTTTTGTGACTGAACCCCAATTTCTATGTAGGAACACTATTTATGTTTTTTGCTGCATGCAGTAAAAACGAAGTCATTTATTTATCGTTTTCTGATTCTAAGAGTTTGATTGGAGTACTTTGCAAACAAAAACCTTTTAAAAGATGTAAAAAAAAATTGCAAAATAAGAAAACCATCTCAATATCTATCTCAATTAATTCCTTAAAATTTGCCCCTTCCCCCTCGTCCCCCTCTGACTAAATTTGGGGGGGGCGTTCGAACCCCCCTCGTCGCCGCTGGTCAGGAGCACGTCACAATCATGCGAATATCAGAAGTTATGTCTGTTGTTAAATAAAAGAAGAAGAATAAGAAATGTGATATTTTGGCCACGTGAATGTCATAACATGCTAGCTCGCACGTACACTTCGCGAGTTGGTTGGCACGGATAACAATGCACGAACACTTATATAACTCCGAACTCGTTGTGTTTTATTGTATTATGCTGTCACCGGCGAACACGACGAAACTATTTAGACCCCAGGTGGTACAGTAGCGGCCAAAAGAAATGCCCATAAGCCAATAAAAATTGAATTCCAGTCAAAATGTTAAAACCTTTTCCGGACCAACGGTACCATATGGACCCATAACGTTTTAAAAAAATTATCTGGGTAAATAATAGTTTTTTTTTTCAATTTGACCTCTATTTTTCTAATTTAGTTTTTGGTAAATAATAAATTAATAATTTTTTCCGCATTCCAATAGGACTAAAAGTGAATTTTAAGACTAAAAATGAGGAAAAAACTGTCTGTCTCGGAAATGTAATAATTCTCTGGTATTGCTTTGCTATTATTTGAAATACAAAAAATTCAAAATATGCACAAAAAAACAGGAAAAATCAAGTTTTAGGAATGTATTTCAAATTTGAATTATGACTTAAATGAAGCTTCTATTCAAATTCTAAAATTTCCCAAAGTTCATTATAATTCACGATAAAAAAACATGAAAAAATAATAAAAATTCTTAGAAAAAAATGAGCTCAAATTGGTTGCTTAAAATTACCTCAATTTCACAGATTTAATTCGGGCCTGGAAGGTTTTTAAGAAATTTATTTTTCTATTAACCGGGCATAACATTTGTAAGAAAGTATCATTATTGAGAATTTCAGGTCGGGATTCGTCCTAAGACCTGATGGGTTTCTAGTAGACTAAAAATCTTTGAATGTTATCGCCGGGCCCGGTGCCAAATCAGTGACCACGAAGCAAAAGCAACACGCTATAAACGTTCCTTGTCAATGATTATAAACAATTTATCATGCCAAAGGGACATTTGGTAGTAAAGATAGTTTGCATCAAAGGAAACAAATTCCAACATTTAATGGTAATGGTAATCCTCAATCTTTCCTGACATTATGATTGCTGTAAAAATATACCCAGTGGTTTGGCATTGCTTGGTTGGTTTATTTCACCCATGTGTATGTGGTTGTATTTTCTCTTGTATTGTGTTTTTAATTTTGCTTTAATATCTTCTTGTTTAATCAACTTTGACAAAGATAGTGCGAACTACTCAAAACGTCCGTATAAATAAATAATCTATAATGTGGTGTACCATAAAAAGGACAATTATAAATAACCACGAAATCCTAATAACTTCCATACATACACATTAGTAGGTATGCCAACAGGCTTAAAATAATTAAATGCTATTTTATTTTAATGTGCAAATGTATAAGGGTCAACAGCTTACTTGAGTTGTAGAGGTGACTGTCACAGGAGAACACACAAAAATAAAACAATAACTTATCACTACATAGCCCACAAGCTAATGACAAAATAGTCACGATTTAGTGGCAAGTGTGTTCTATTGTGACAGCCATTTGCACCACTCAGGTAAGCTGTCGACTCCTATCTCTATCCATATTAATTATATAGAATTTCTGAATATGTATGTATATTAACCCGCTTTGTATTCAATTTAAATTATAATATATATGTTAAGAATAGCTTTACGGAAAATATCACGCAGAGTATTTTGTTCTATACTCAATGGTATTATAGAAAATTACTTTTATTCCCAACGTTTCAGAAAACTAAGGTTTCCATTTTCAAGGGATGGGTATAAAACAAAATTCAATAAAACAACTAAAGCAAGTAATTTTCAATACTGTGCGTGATATTTTCCGTAAAGCTAGTTATAACGTTAAACCATGGATCACGAAAGCTTAAGACAAAACAAATATATTTTGATTGATTGATTGGTTGATTGATTGATTGATTGATTGATTGATTGATTGATTCATAGCAATTGTCTTAAAACTCTCCCACGACTGGGATCCCATGTCGTGGCAGAGTTTTACGACAATTTGCTAAGAAGCAATAAATAACAATAAATAACAATATTATGAGAATACAGAACGGTTTAGTATTTATTAATGTGAACGCTATCAGTCAATAACTGCGTTCTTAAAGCTGGTTTATGCTTAAAAATATATGGTATACGCAGAAAAAGTGAATTATAATATATATTGTGAAAAAAGAGAGACCCGGCACCTCCACCAAAACGGAAATCTATTATTATAATTTACGTTTTTCGGGGTAGTGTCACACGATAGTAATTGAGTAGGTGGCTTGCACTTACCCCACCTCACCCGACGTTTCGAGAGAATAACATCCCCCATCATCTAGGGTCACCGCGACTTTAACGTATCTTAGCTGCTAACAGGTGATTTGATTTAAAATCGATATGGGGATTGGTTTGTGTGAGTAGGCTTTCGAGAAGAGACCTAGGTTAATTGTTAAATAAACTTATCTACTATATAGTATATATCCGGCCAAATAGTTTCTGAAAATATGTATATATGTTTAACCTTGGTTTTATAGGCGACTGAAACCAAGGTTAAACATCATATATCCCAACTCTAGGGTTAAAAGAGATGGGTTGTATTTCACCAATTCATTTCGTATGTAGTCTAATAGGCAGTGCAATCTGCTACACACACGTTATAAACAGATCAAGAAATATACAGAATTAAATTGGTGGCCCGGACATCCAAGGTCCCGGGTTCGATTCCCGGTGTAGACACTTTTTTAATTTCTGTCTTAAGTACTGAAAATGTGTGAGTCACTGCAATTGGATCATTGTAATTTTCTATGTTTGCAAGGTAGTACGTGATTTTTTTGTTTATATTTGTTAATTTTTATAATGCTTTGTTGTTTTATTGAATTTTGTTTTATACCCATCCCTTGAAAATGGAGACCTAGTTTTCTGAAATGTTGGGAAACGAAGTAATTTTCTATGATACTGTGCGTGATATTTTTTCGTCAAGCTAGTTTAAACATTAAAACATGGATCACGAAAGTTTAAAACAAGACTATATATATTATATTTTTTGGAAAACATTCTTACGTGTAGACCATGTACATGAAACTAGATTCTAATTGAAATAATTAATACGTTTGACGTTTTGTGGAGATTGCACCCCAATTTTTTAATGCTGTTTATTTATTTATTAAACAAAACAAATGTCAGTGACAGATCAAAACACCCAAAAATGTTTTCCAAAGCATCATTCGACCATGAAAGCCTCCACAAATACATAATATGTTCAATCAGGCCTTTCCATCTTGAGCCTCCTTGTAAGGGTAAGGATGATGCAATCATAGCAATAGTCTAACCCTACCGGGAATCGAACCCGGGTCCTCCGTTTACCAAGTAAGCTATCGGGCCACTGGGTAAATCTCTTCTCAAATGTATTGAGTGTGTTATAATATATTGTCTTCTTCCGGGGCATTCCGACGCTTGTTTGAGTTTACTCTGCCACTCGACGTTTCGCCAGAATCGCATCTGGCATGATCACGAGTCACTAGTCGTATCTGGGCATTGCCTAAGTCCTTTGAGGTTTCATTCTGGTTGTCAGCGAGGATGTTTTCTTCCCCCCCCCCCCCATCCCGCAGTCAAGATTGACACGTCTGCACACGTTGACTCCAGAATTCTCCATCAATTTTCTTTTATGTTCTTCTGATGTGTATAGATTTATATTTTTATCTATTTACTTCCAATAAATATTTGTCAAAACGTTTATTTAAAATGTTTTGTGTTTCCTTCTCTCGCACACAAATAATAATCGTCGACTCTCTCACTCTCTGAGACAATGTTTGGAGTGGGTGGGGTGGGGGGAAAGACATCCCAGCCCCGGATGTGCTGGGTTTATTCTTAGACATGCGGTACCATAATCTTGTGATTTGTCGCATAACGATGAGATTTTACCCGCCTACGCTTCTCCTCCTGTGACAAAATTAAATGTTCTATTTTTATTTCGTGCTTTCTACCGAAGATTAGGAAGCGTCCTGTACAAAATGCAGTTGCACTTGACTCTGTGCACCCCACGTGACACTTGTCTACGAGTGTGACGACGTTTTAACGAATTGATATATCATGTGAGCGCCGAACTACTTGCCAAAGTTACTATTGCACTGGTTTTTGAAAATTCGCCGGGTTTTCTTGGACGTCATGTGACTGTGCTCCGCTCCGCCCATCCCGAGGTTTTTGTCCTCCCTAGATTCCTTGCACTTATAAGGCTGCGGGGGGAGGGGCGCCCCCGACGACACTCTCCCCCCCCCCACATATACACACACACAAGCCGTTCCCTTTGTTCGTGTTTACATGATAACAAGAGCGGGGGGGGGAGGTAGATTGATGACTGATTGTCAGAGGGCTGTGGCTCGTGTTTGTTGTCTGTGTGTGTGTGCGTGTGTGTGCTTGTGCCGCGCCAGTAGTGTCTGCTCCGCTCCACCAGTGAACACGCACCTTCCAGCCTCTTCTTCTTGTAAGTAAGACTCTCAGTTAGCGTGACTCCCCGTCGCCGCCCTCCCCCTCAAGGTCAGACCTGTCTCGAGACTAATATCACCCGTGAGACGTGTGTGTTTCATTAGATTTTAATGATCACCATTTGGCAAACATTGGGCGCGTTCAAATAAAATTAGTGTAAAAAACTAATGATGGGATTTTTATCTATTTTTCTCTTGATCTAGCTTGCTTGACAAATGTCCAGAAAATTAATTCTTTTCATTGCTTTCAAATCCGCCGGTGCATTGAAATGGAATTTCCTGTTTACGAAAGTGCTCAACTGCTTGCCTTTGCACTCGGGCTTTGGGCCCGTTCCACATATGTGGAGCTTTTTTATAGGTTTACTAAAAAGCGAGGGAATATACTTAGTTCGGATTAATGGTATTTTAGATGGTTGGGAAATGCTGGGTCACATGTCGTGTTTGCTTTATCATTAATTACAAATCACGTGTTATTTGCTTCTTGTGCAATGCTGAGTCCACAGTGCGCGCTATACTTGTGCAATGCTGCATATCACTGCATTTCATGTTGTCAATTTAAAAGGCTGTTTCACCCTGTTTTTCCATTTTCTAAAATATGCAAATAACTTACTTAGTAAAAATACAGTGAATGGAATTAAAACCTGGCGCTAATAAAACAGTAAAACAATTTGTTTAAAACATTTCTGATCGGGCACATGGCAAATATCGCGTCATCAATATAGTTTTAAACTGCAATTACATCTAGCTCAGCGTTCAACTTAGATGGTTCTGTTTATATGTGAGATAAAATGTTCAACTGATTTTCGTTCTACGATTTTTTTTGCTTTCTTGTATTTGTTTTGAAAATTTGCACCTCTCAACGAAAAAATTCGAAGGAAGCACGATGTCGAAAATCCAATTTTCCCTCTTTTTTATAAACTCAAGAAAAACAGTTGAACTTTAATCTCCCACAAACCGATGCACGTTGAACGCTGTGCTAGATGTAATTGCAGTTTAAAATTATATTGATGATGCAATATTTGCCGTGTGCCCTATCAGAAAATTAAAAAATATTGTTTTGATGTTCTAATAGCACCAGGTTTCAATGCCATTTACTGTATTGTTTACTTAGTTGCATGTTGTACAAAATGTTAATAAAACAGGGTGGAACAGCCGTAACAGTTATAAGTTACGAAAACAAGTTACAAGTTTGGACATAATGAAGTTAAAAGATGGAGTAGTATCAGGAAGCCCGCGAAAAGTGTAGAGCCCAGCATCACATCACTTATTTATGAAAACGGGTTTTATTTTAAAACCACAACTTATATTTTACACCAGATTCACTTTAGAGGCCATGCTCGGAATCTTAAACAAGGGTGCACTCTAAATAATGTAACTTGTTTTTAAAGAATCACATCACATGACACAACATATGTGCCCGATTGAGCACATGGCTAAGCACAACATTTGCGCCTGTTTATTGAGCACATGGCTAAGCACAACATATGTGCCTGTTTATTGAGCACATGGCTAAGCACAACATATGCGCCTGTTTATTGAGCACATGGCTAAGCACAACAAGTCTCCTGTTTTTTGAGCACATGACTAAGCACAACAAGTCACCTGATTATTGAGCACGTGGCTAAGCACAACAGATGTGCCTGATTATTGAGCACACGGCTAAAGCATAATCTATATATTCCTGAATGGACTGTGACCTATGCTGTTTTGGACAATTAACCGAATTAAATTAACGTAACATCGTTCTGTCATTACTCACTGTTGCGGCAACGTGTTTCTCAACATTGGTCGTAGCAACAAAAAGAAGTTCATTCTGTTTGGCACAGCCACCCTATTTACTATAATATAGCTCACTGCGTGCCAGAAAAACACGCATTTCACTAACGTAGAGAAATGGATTTAACGCCCCCAGAAAAGGTTGCTTGTTAAAACATACAGGGCTATGAATTACAAGTTCAGATGCTATTGGCGACATTGTAACAAAATTAGTTTTCAAAAACTGTTTTACAGTTGGTTTCTATGGGATGAAAATAAACAAGTCTCAAAAGAAGGTGGGATCGTAGATTAACACAATTTAGTTGTCCAAGTGGCTGGGGGGTAACACGAAGAGTGCAACTGGGCACAGTTACATTCTGACTTTTGTTTTACCATAACCATGATGCACATCTCATTGAAGTCCACTAGTGCGATAGGAGTGTATAACACCCGGTGTATGGTTTTTATTTTCCCGGCTGAATCCCCATGGGCGCGACCAATATTACCAATGAGGATTAATAGGTTTGATTCATACTTGTGCTTTACACAGTAGAATCATAAATTTAGCCCATTATAAGCCGGGTGAAAATGGTAAAATTAAACTTTGTCGAACTTGGACCCTTTGAAAAAGTTATCCGATTAAAAATAACCTTTTTCAACCTAAGAGTTTTAGCAGTATTTCCGGTCGGAAAGCATGTAGTACAACTTTATTTTTTAAAACAAAGCTCTGCCTTTACATTAAGGTTGCCTTAAAGACACAGAATAACAAAAATTAATTAATTTACATTCATACAATTACGTTTAACAATAAGTAAAATTAGTTACAGATTATGAAAAATGGAATGAAGTGAAAAATGAAGTGAGAAGTATGATTTGTGACGTATAAAAATAACAAATACTGATTTATACTTGTTACTTCTTGCTTTGGCCATATAGATGATTTCTAAAAATCAAAATCGATCCCTTTAAAGCAAGGAGCACCAAGTCATAAATAAAACTCGCATTTAGTCTAAAACGTTTGCAAAATTTAACAAAAAAATCCGGTATCGTTACTGCATACATGCGGATTAGCAAGAAGGGATATAATCTAGGGAGCGAGGATATACTTCATCAACATGTTCGTCGAATATGCTATATTTGTTACAATAATGTAACTTTACAATAATGTAACTTTACAATACCAAATATGACGTTATTGCATCTTCATTGATAGGCATACAACCCAAATTAACATACAACCGACATATTATATACAACATTACATGTTGATGAATGAAAACTGTTCTAATTAGGATTAAAACCAATCTTAATGGGTTACAGTTCAATCAGTGGAAATCAAAAAAAAAAAATCCGAATCCGTAAAAATATTCTTTTGTTATTATTTGAAAATATTTTTTAGAGAAGTGTTACTGTTGAACCTTTCATTTCCACTTTCGTTACAACTGTGCAAATTTCTTCAGATCTGTGGTGTCAGCGAACAGGAATTTGAAAAGATACTATTAAAAAATGTCGCTCGCTTGTGCTTGTATTCGTCAAAGATGGTGGGTGCTCAACACATGAATGTACACATTTTCTAGGGGCCCAGCCCTCCCCCCCCCCACTTCTCATACACCCAGGGTCACCAAAATAATTCTGAATCATCCTTGTGAAGAGCAATTCCAACAAACAAACGCACGTCAACCGGACGTCGTGTTCGGTTTTTACCGTTAGACGTGCACGTCACCAGCACAGACGTACAGCTTCTAGTACGTCTAAACATCCCCTACTAGTTAACTGGGCTGAAATGAGAATTATACTTTCTGAAGCATGTTTCTGTGAATTTCAAATTGATATAAATTACATTATCCAGCAGTGGCTCAGTTTGGAATTCAAAAGATGAATCTTGTTTGCGTATTTATAGTTTTTGGTATAGACGCAATCAATTTAATTGGGAGCGCGTACTGCAAGCTGGCCTATACATAGACTGGCGTACGCCTACGATGGGCTAATGTTCATACGTCTATTCGTTAGTGAGCTTCATAATGACAAAACTGCTAAATTGATCTTAGTAAATGTTGGCACCTTAATGTGGTACGTACCCTACATTTAGGCTGCAGTTACCACGTTTCTAAGAAAACAACATCTCCAATTTCAATATCAAGAGTTTAAAATAAGTTAATTATTGGCACGTGTTCTAAACTCTAAACCATAATATTAATAAGGGAGCGAGGCCAGTGGCAGAACTTCGTTTCAAGGGCCCACCTGCAAAATTTTTAAGGGGGCCCCCCTAACAGATACACACATACATTGGCTCAGTGTTGAATTCAGGCTTTTCATCCCGTGGGTCTATATAATATCTCAGGAGTATTATATAGGGACCAAGTACGGGTGGTTTGAGGGGGCCAACAATAGCGCCGCAGGTTAATATTTTGAAAATCAGGTTTTAGAGTGCGTTTGGTGCGTTTTAGAAAAAAGTTGTAGGCTGAATGCAATACTTAAATAATGTAGTTGTTGTGAGTTGTTTTGTAGACGCTAAAAGTTCTTAAATATCCGCTAGATTTCACCTTCAAACCGCTAGATTCACAAAACTGTCATTTTAGCAACGAAAACAATACAATATTTTCCAAACAGAATTAAATACTGAATTTTTTACTTTTTTTTTCAACGGGGCCCCCTAAATGGTCTGGTCCCGCCCGCAGTTGCGGGCCCTGCGGGCGCCTAGTTCTGCCACTGAGCGAGGCTCCCATGTAAGCATCACTTATAATATAATATTCGTCCGTGCATTGTGTCACGAACGATAAAAACAGAATACAACATCCGATTGACATACAGCTTTTTGTTGGCATTGCCCTACAACAAGGATGATAAGGAATATTTTTGACGACCCTAGAGACCCGGTAACGTGGAGTGTGCTCCCTAGAAAGTTTGAAAGTTTATGACCCGGCACCTCCACCATATTGAAAGCAGAAACAAGAGGGGAAAGTTTTGGGTCGAGCTTATTAATTGTTATCGTATTATTTATCTTTATACGATGTCTATACATAAATTTCCCTAACAACTTGATTTGTTGAGTTTTGTTGAGTTCTTAATTACATAGAAGTGGTTTTATACACGTAATAATGTTATGAGACTGTTCTTAACCATGGCGCTTTTATACATATTAATTTATTTATTTATGAATTGGCCACATACAGCATTTACTGCTGTATGTCCAAGGCTGTGGCTCAGACTTGAATACGCAGAAAGCATGAGGTTAAATACGAGGGGCGTTGCTGATGAAGAAAGTATTTTTTTTTAAGTACGCGAAACTGGGAGTCAGAGGAGCTAGCAGTTAAAGGTGCAGTTTTATGCGGCAGAATACTGAGCTTTATTATTCTAGATAACCTACACACGATATAGCCTCGGAATTACAAATTTCGTAGATATTCCTAAAATAGTCATTGAACCTTCCAGCTCAGATTCGGAAATATATGTGTGCAAATAACTTGTTGACTTTGGATGCGACACTGCTCGCCCTAGTGACTAGTCACACGTCACTTCGTACCATCTACTACGATTTTTCACACTTCTTTTTCGAACGACGTATGAACATTCCTGTATAAACGTGATTGAAGATACAATACAGAACGGATGGTCGGTGCCAGCTAGTGTACATGTATGATCATTCCTGTATAAACGCGATTAAAGATACACTACAGAACGGATGGTCGGTGCCAGCTAGTGCACATGTATGAACATTCCTGTATAAACGTGATTGAAGATACACTACAGAACGGATGGTCGGTGCCAGCTAGTGCACATGGATGAAATTTAAATTTTTACCGTGGGAAACCTGTTATAGGGTCCAATTAGCCCCTCTTCAGGTGAACTAGGTATGTGCGGATAGGAAATTGTGAAGGGATGTCCGAGGGCTATTTTAGAGGACTCAATCCCTTGCATTCGCCTTAACGACTGAGGAAAACCTCGGAAAAAACCTTCAGTCAGGATTGCCGGTCTCGACGGGATTCGAACCCGGGACCTCCCGAATCAGAGTCGAGCGCTTAGCGCCCGAGCCAACACTGTCGGTGCGCACATGTATGAACATTCCTGTATAAACGTGATTGAAGATACACTACAGAACGGATGGTCGGTGCCAGCTAGGGCACATGTATGAACATTCCTGTATAAACGTGATTGAAGATACACTACAGAACGGATGGTCGGTGCCAGCTAGTGCACATGTATGAACATTCCTGTATAAACGTGATTGAAGATTAATTACAGAACGGATGGTCGGTTCCAGCTAGTGCACATGTATGAACATTCCTGTATAAACGTGATTGAAGATTAATTACAGAACGGATGGCCGGTGCCAGCTAAGTGCACCAACTGAGTCACGAGTGGCTTGCATTTTATTTCGTCTTAACGCAGATATATTTTAACAGGTGTGACATCGTTTCAATCATCTTCCATCTCGGAAATATAAGCAAGACCTGCACATATTTAAGCGATTCCTTCGATGGTCTTGGATTGCGTCATTTCCGGAGGAATAACAGCGCAAACTATTGCAATACGCTATATGAATCGCTGGCCTAGTTAGTTAATTGGGCATGTAAGGTGGAGAATGCAGTGACATTTGCCTTTACGCATTTACTATTTGCTTATGTAGTACATTGCCACTTCTATTTATTATTAGTTTGAGCTAAAAAAGTATTGCTACATCTTGTTGCATCTTGCTACTTGGCCGATCAAGTTACTTTACTAGAGCTATACGATTCACTTAGCATTAAAGGTTGCTTTTATTCTATCTGTTTTGTTTAATTTAATTTAAAGTGTTATGTCTAGACAACCTCCTCCTCCCTCTCCTTCCCTTTGCATCTATCTTTATTCGAATAGCAGGGTAGCTACAATCGATTGCCGTAAGCTTTGAACGATGTTATAAGTTTCTTTTTGTCCGGATCTTCGATGACATCTGTTCCAGGATACATTTTAGCTTTACTCTAGCCTACATCTTCTGGAATTGTGTGTGT
Source organism: Sweltsa coloradensis (assembly GCA_024449915.1). NCBI lineage: Eukaryota > Metazoa > Arthropoda > Insecta > Plecoptera > Chloroperlidae > Sweltsa > Sweltsa coloradensis. Next base: position 53,687 of record JAMZAV010001820.1, read on the forward strand.
CATAATTTTGTCTTATGCTGGATTCGAACCCACATTTCTTCGTTGCTTTTGAGTAAGCTTATCTTAGCTAGGATATGTTCCTGAATATCTAAGTTTTGAACACCTTTGACTTATCATCGGCATCCCTGAATATTTATCAGTGAATCCGACACTGGTCTATAATAACGATGTATTATAGTTTTTAATTACATTAACTGTCAAGTAGCAGAATTGTTACATTGCACTGGAGCCAGTCTTATAATGATCAGTATGATTTTGTTGTGTCTTAAACTTTGCTATGTAACTATAGTTTGATTCATTTTGGAAAGTGAAAACTGGGAGCCAAATTTATTTTCATACACCCTAGCCAAGAAATCTCCGAAGCTGCAATTGTGCAACACTGTATTGTTTACTTCCACGTCTTCTACAACGATGGGCTCTTAACATCAAAACAGGTGGTTCTCCAAGTCATAACCTTGTCTGTCTTTCATCAGAGCTGCAGCATATCACTGCAGGGCATTGATTGCATAAATCCTTGCTATAAAAACATCACTTTACAGCCGTTCAGAATGACTTTGATGGGTGTCTTAAAGGCGAGCTTGAAATTCCAATAGTGGTTTATTGTTCACGTAAAATATGCCACATGTTGCGAATGAGGGGGAGTATTGAGAAATGATACAATGCCAGATTGACGTCGACAGCACGAAGAAATTGGGCTCGTTTCCAAAGATAGCCACCAACACACATTCGGACTGGGCTCTATAACCGATTTACTGCTTTCTTCCATGCTCTTTTATATTTTCATGTTCAAGTTTTTTAAAGGCTGACAAAATCTTTAACATATTTTTTAAACTTAAAAATAATTGTCCATAATACCCTTTGATTAAGTTATACACTTGAGCTCAAACTAATCATAATCTATCATTTGATTTTGTTAAATTCCATGTTTTGAACTTTTCCGAACAAAGATTGTTTTCCATCTGAAACAGTGAAGCGCAATTACATTTCTTTCACGTTTGAGACGATTCTATGATAGAACATGAGGCATAAAATGTACGCAATGGAATTTCTAGTTGTATTGTATTGTAATTATTTGCATTGTCGAATTACATTAATGATGTTGTAGCAAGCACGAACATCGCAACATAAGCATTGTCAAATTTCTTAAGATAATGTACATTGAATTACTTACAGACTTAAGTAGAAGCTATGATATTTACCAATGCATGCCTCTTATTATGACAACGGCCTACTGAACAATGAATTAGCATTAGATTAATTTTTTCCATTAAGAGCAATATGCTCATAGCCACTTTTATCTACAATAACATCGGGCCTATACTCCTAAGCTAAGTTATAAAAAGGCCCTAGATCCAGAACATTTCTATTTTCTATCATTGATCAGGGGTATTTTCACTCTTTGATTTTTTTATACATTGTAAAAACATTTTTCAATAAGGTAACTTCTAAACTTTCTTGTAAATATAATCAGGGTTGTGACATTGTTTACTATCATCTGTCGGTGGTTAACCCCAGAATCTATTCTTGCGTGGACAGGAGCTTTATCGATGATCTTCAGTTTAGTAGTTGTCATGTGTAGGTTGTCCCTGTTCCGTGTATTGTATAAGAATTTTTCAGAAAGAAATTCATGATGGTGTTCCCACACATACATTATCGTTGTGTAAATGTCCTTGAAAGGGACAGTAAGGATTTCTACGGTTTAAAATACGATTTGAATAATTGAGTTGATATACCTTATTATTGCCCTGTTTTGAAGCCTGAAGATTTTTAGACTGTTTTTGCTGCTGTTTCCCCAGACTACTATGCCATAATTAACATATGATTCAATAAGTCACAGTGCATGGTATGCGATTTAAGTAACTTCAATTGCAGTACTGTTTTAGTTGTTTTATTACAAATATACCTGAACTGATATTTTTGGCTACAAATTCCACATGGTCGTTCCATGTGAGGTTTTCGTAACGGCGTAACTTCAACATTGTTGCTACCCTTACCTGCTCTAGTCCGCGTTCTCCTTTAAACATGTCTACTTCCCTACTGCATTTGTTACTTGGGTTAAATATCATGGTATTGTTTTTACTCGGGTTGACTTTAAGATTTCCGATAATTTAATATTCAATAACTTACAATTAAACAAGTACACATTTTGTTTTTATTATTCCAAGTTCTGGTTTTATTTGATGCTGGACGTTAATATCCTGTGAGTGACAATGATGTTACTATGCGCGCCTTCTATACCCTCACCTCGCCCATGCACGTGAATGCTGCCGCTGTATAAGCTCCTAAACAAACTATCTTTTACTTCGAATTAATGGCGACGCAAATCTGCAATTATGCTCAACAGCAGCTCAAGTCTCAAATAAACGAAGTACTAATAACAATTTAACGGAGCATCACGTGCCAAGACGTAGACTATACAGATCAGAGTTTGATGTGTGCATATACGACGCGATTCCGCTCTAAGGAAATTGGAAACTAACAACATTTATAACAAGTTTTACATTTCAATTTCTTCTAATTCTGTTATATATAGCTAACAAACCTTGTACCATATATTTAAGAAGGCCCCCCCCCCCCACATGCCTTGTTCTCCCCCTTGACCCCTTGTCCCCCCGCGTCACCCCTTACGTCCCTCCCTTCGTCTCGATTAGCCAAGTTGCATAAATATGAGACGTTAAGCAATATCCAATCAATCAAAAAATCCAGCGAGTGGTCTTGTCCTGTGAGTAAGCAGTTAGGGCATCATCTGAGGGAACCTCAACAAGGATTGCCGGTGCATACTCCTCGGTGTAGCGTTGAGTGAGCATGAGCGTGGGAGAGAGTGCTTCCGTCCACCAACACCGGCTGTCGTCGCAGACCAAGTGTTTAATGTACCCGAGAGTTATTTTCAGGTCATTGGGGGGAATAAGCTAGAAATAGAGGGAGCGTTTCTGTTGGACGTTTGTTTTTTGGTAAAGAAACATTTTTAAAACGTTGGGTAAGATATCTTGAGATCACGAATACTAGCCCGAGCACTTCCAATTAGTCATTGCTGATGATTCGTCGCTGCGGACAGCTGAAAAACAACAGACTTTTCATTAACGGACACTTCATTAATAAACCAAACTCCCAACGTTGACTTTACCATGAAGTAGACATTTAGTGCAAGTCAAACAATGTGATGTTTACTACAATTAGTGTAAAATTATTGCGGTAACACAAACAAGGTAACGCTTCATAAAACAGAGCCGCTTTGATGTTTGCTGACTAGAGCGACTGAGCACTTCACCAGAGCAAAGCGTGGAATCTGACGAGAGTTTTCCAATCCATCCACTATCCTAGTACCCCTTTACCCTACCTGCCCTAATATATACCGTGTTAAGTTCAAAGACGAGCTCAAGCTAGCTTCTTTTTATCACCGTAGTCAAATAACGTGTTATAAAATTGAAAATGACGCAAAGCGACAAATAGTTTATGGTTTATCAGGAAGATGTAATGTTCAGTTTATCGCCATCTTGACATTGCCCTGCATGGGGATGGGTTATCATCAGAGACATCAGTAACTCCATGCTCTGTTGACAACCCAGCAATGTGCCTATCTCCACCTCGCTGGTCCGTGTCTACCCAGGTATCCACATTATAATTCGCAAGCAGTTTTCCCCAGTCAGTTGTTCGTAATATTTACTGCCACCTGATGGTTGCATTATGAACATTGGAAATAATTGTCCATGACCCAGCTTAGACAACCCCCCGTCGGGGAAGGTTAAGCTATTTCAATTTCAATTTCATTTTCAAATGAGATCAAATTGAAGCATGGTTTATTGGATGAGCGTAGCGAGCGAAGCGAAGATTTCATTTCACTACACTGGAGAAAAATATCCGGAGTGTTTTTCTTTTTTTTCTTTTTTTCTGTTTGTATTTTTGTGTGTCTGTTAACACGATTCCGGCTAAACCGATACTCCAATTGCGCTGAAATTTTCTGGAGACCTTCGAAATCTCTGAACTAAGAACTGCCACGTTTTTGAGCGCAATCGAAAAATTATTTCTCATGAAAATCGCAATTTTACGATTTTTTTTCGATTTTTAAAAATTTTCTTAAACTAACACCTACATGCTTTATCTGAATGTAATTATTTTTTCACAGAACCTTTATTTTATGAATTTAGGTATTCTTGTGAAATTTGAGCGCCATCGAAAAACTATTTCTCATGAAAATCGAAATGTTACGTTTTTTTTCTTTTTTAAACAATTCTTTGACTTATTGACAATTACATGCTTTATCTTATTGTAATGATTTTTTCACTGAACCTTAATTTTATGAATTAATATATTCGTGTAAAATGTGTGCGCAATCGAATAATTATTTCTTCTGAAAATTTCAATATTACGATTTTTTCCTTTTTTTAAATTACGATTTATTAAAAAATTTAAAAATTTAAGTTAATTTTTTATTAAATTTAATTTAATTTTTAAAAAATCTTCAACAAAGTAATGATTTTTTCACAGAACAACAGAAAATCCGCATAACACATGGCAGCTCAATGCACCAATTACGCTCATCCAACAACGCGGCGGGACTTAAAGCGTTTTCCTAGTTTAATGAATATGGAATGTGCAATAGCCAATAAATTTAACGACGCCATATGATTGTGGCTTGAACAGAAGAATGCCTTACGGAACGGAATTCAATGGGTCTTATTTTCAACGATCAACTGAATCAATGGTGACGGTGAACTGGAAATACCAATTCACATGCTTAGATAACACATGTATTATAGATCGAATGAAATGGATTTGAAATTAAACAATTATGGAACATGTTTTGGAAAACGTATCTTATGCATTTAAACTTTAGCTGTTCAAGCGTTGTGCAATTAGTAAAACAAATCATCAATAGATAGAACTGGTCTGATCAAGCTTGAGATATCAAATCCTTGAATTTTGCCCATTAATTTTATTTGTTAACTATTATTTACAAAGCACATATAATAAATGTTTAGAGAAATATTATAACGTTAATGATTCAAAGTCAAAAGTGTTTGGCTGTTTGACTATACATTGAAATGTACATTAAATAAACGAGACTATACAATAAGGATGAACGGCAACGACAAACTCTGAAAGTTCAACGTTTCCGCGTTGTTCATTCGAATAATTAACAGTTTTTATTCATATCAAACCAAAGTGGCTGGCACTATCGTTATAATTAGAAATTTACATCTATAAAGGCTCCAATTTATGGTTGTTTGCCTGAAAGGAAGCTGGAAATCATTGGCAACCGTTGTTTAATCCCACGACTTAATGTGAGCAAAGCTTACGGTTATTTAGACAAGAAAAGGAAATTTACAAACCAGCTTATTTTTAAGAAGAAAAATTATATTTAAAAAAATCTCAAAGTCAAGTTATAGGCGTTGTCAGAAGTTTGTTTTGTCTGCGACCCGATCGAGCGCGTGTTAGTGTGGCTGGAGATGCCCACCTGTTGTCTAAATCTTTGTAATATTGTAAAGAGACGAAGTTTATTACGAACCGCCGGCGAGGATGCCAAACATTCACCATATAATTAATATTGTATGCAGAGTTAAAAGTATTCGAAACCCCTATTTTCCTTGCCAGAAAAATAAGAGTGCCAAATTATTTGTGTTTTCATAAACGCTTATCTTACAGCTCAAAGCTAAAAATTGCTATCTTTGCCACCCGATTGTTTCTTGCTATTCTTAACTTGTGTCTTGGGCAAGTTCCACAAAATAGGGAAAAGTTTAGTTACTATGTCAAAAAAGGGATAATAGGAATTTACAGTTTCGTCGAAACCACGGTTAGATGAGCTCGTACAAGCTTTTTTACAATGTGAAATGTCTATTTTAAAAATATTTTGATCGCCAAAGTCAGCGAAGGTTACATATACATTCTGGACTACTTTTTGGCATCTAATTTTCACCCAAACAAATTGAAACGAGGATAATGTTCAGGAATCAGGAAGGATATATGCGCTTGTCTATCAGACAACATTTCCATACTTCAAATATATGTTTCCTATATAAGCTTGGCAAAGTAACTTACTACCAATTTGTCTCTCTTATGGCACATTTACTGCCACTAATTTAAGAAAATGATAAAAGGTGCTGTGATAGAGAGAACCGCAAATACTTCCTGAACTACCTACTTACATCTCTAGGGTGAAAATAAGTGGTCAAAAGCGTTCTCGAATAAACCCTCGCATTCTGCATTAAAGCCTGGTTTGCCATCTCTTCCAACAGTCTTAAATCCTACAAGATTTTTTTTAAAGTGAACCATCTATACAAATTCGTAGAAAACCTGCCCAAAATTTTAAAATTATGGGTTCCAGTTTATTCTTGGCAGCCCCAAAAGTCTCTCGACCCAGCTTAATTTTAGTTGTTTTTACTATAGGTGGTCAGTGCTCGAAATAATAATTTGAGACAGCTCCGGCTGCAGTCAAAACCTTTTTGGCAGTAACCCGACTTTTGTCTTATTATTTACGTTTTATTAGTTAATATTTGAACTTGAAAAATGTCTGTTAACTGTAAATTTGTTTCTTAAATAAATAGTTACATGAATGATGGATGATGATGATGATGATGATTATGTCCTGATTTTTCAAGCCAATTCGAGTCCGAGTACTTATTTTACTCTTTGACTTTACTTACAATATGTACAGTAATAAATTTATTTGGTGTGTATGTAGGCACCAAAAGTAGAGACAGAGTAACATTTAATTCATTTTAAGATGTAATCTATCTCTATACAATTTTAAAGATCAAGCACAAATTGTTATTAGGGCTAGGAACAAAATATAATTCAATAATTGATATTACTTGAAAATGTCACTATAAATATTATAGCCATACAGTGACATTTTATTATTTGTGCCAAAGAAGTTCAAAACAACCATAAAGAATAACAATTTGTATCAAAATACTGGTCCAACTAGCTAATCAGGGTTGGTGAGGAAGCTTCAAAATGAATAATACGTTGTTTATGTTTTACACTCGCGCGCGACCCGGCACCTCCACCAAAATCATTATTTTTTTCAATTCTCGACTCGACTCGAAATTTCGGGTACTCGCACACCCCTACTAAATATATATTGTGTGAACAGTGTAAGATTAATACCTTTAAACGAAATTTTTGATCTGTGGAAAATCAACTATTTAATGCTATCTGTATGGGAAATTACTAAGTAGTGTAGTGTAGTGTAGTCTATGGGAACACAGGACAGGTAGCCCGAGAGGAAGTTCGTAATTTCAATCTTTACTCCTGAATTCGGCGGAATTCGACAGCGTTTGGTACTTTTAAAGAACGTAAAAATCGTTAATGTTCCCTCAAAATATCAACTTGTTATAGAAGAGCAACGCTTACCAAGAAAGTACCCTAAAAGGAGCTAGTCCCAATAGCAACGCGTTTCTTCACGAGGAGGCTCCACACATTGCCCACGTGATACAAGTTATAGGCCTTATTTCTTGTGGTTCCTGCTCAAACTGTGTGCAATGTGTACTTAAATTCCTTAAATAATTATTTTAACGTCCACCCTATTCAGTAATAAAAACGGATTTACACATGGAGAGCAATGCGAGTGCAAGTACGTTAAAACTGTGGCTAGTAATGCTATACTTGTCAATACTTTACTGGGAGTGTGCTTCGGAACACTTACTAACACGTACTGGGTGGGGACTCGGTGCGCTCGGAAGAATCTGATCCTATGTTAGTTTGTTAGGACAACCTTAAATATTTAGTAGGTCTGAAAATAGTTTTTATTTCGGAGGGCATTGCATACCTCGATGTCAAGGATTCAATAACAGTGACCATCTGGCTTTCTTCATGATCAGCCTTCGTAAATGACTTGGGGGGGGGGGGGCAAAATTAAGTTCTAGAGTATATTCTACAACATTAATAACACGCTTTAGTTAAACTATGGTTTGTATTATTATTTTGTTTAATCATTTATTCTATCGTTTTTTGAAAATTGTAATGACCGTTTCAGTCAAGAATTATACACATGTACAAACATTATTATTGGTGATGATCCAGAAACAAATGGAAACTGGAAAATGTTTATAAAGCGCCCTTCATTTCTATTTCCACGACATTTGTGTGATGTCATGTCATGCTATTCGGTTATGTGTACCGGAGCGTGTATTCTCGAAGCCCTTCTTACATGAACAAGATTCTACTCTTTTTGACAGATACTAAGCTGAAGGAACACCTACAAAGAGTCACGCCCCGCTCTGGTTTGACATGTGGTGGTTGCGACAAATGCTGGATTTAGAATGCAAAAAACACGCACTGTCATGTTTCCGTCATAACCTAAATATAGTGGAAGAATAGTTTGGGTGACCACCATGATTCCGCGAACAATACTCTTTCTAAAATGGCTAAGAGAACATCATTGGGTATAGTCACGGAGCAGCTTCAATTCGGTAGGTGGAACGCCTTGGTTGAAACAACAAAGTATACGTGAGCATTTATCCCTAATTTATGTAATCGTAATCAACACTCAAATAGCGCCATTGTGCTCGTTGAGACGCCATCAACAGCAACAAGTTAGTTTCGAGTCTGCGATCGGATACGACTGCCCGTCGATCCATCATCTGTGACGGACACCATATGCTTTCATTTCCACTCAGCCTTCACAGTTGAAAATGCCATACGTTGAGAGTATTTGACAAAACACAAGTAAACAAGGAGTGCAGATATAAGTGGGGTTTTCTTCTGAATTAGTGTTTGAATTGGATACAGTCGCAACATTCAAATATTGAAACGCTTAATTGCAATTTGCAATTGCAAAACGTTACAAATATATGCTTAACATGTCTAGCCAAAGCCCTATAATATTTTAACTTAATATTCACAAACACAAAGCATAACGTTATTACAGTTTCCTATAGCTTCATTTCTGAATTGTGATCAACATTAGGGACATGACGTATTTAGCATTTATTTCCCTGTATTTCCCTAAAAGTTGGCGTCGTTTTCAAGCACAGATATTCTACACACTATTATTGGAACCACACATTATCCAGACAAGCAGCGAGTACCCGAACTAGGGAGCAAAGCTACTTAAGGCTATTCCACCGCGTTTTTCTATTTTCCAAAATATGCTACTAAGTTAAAATATAGTGAATGGCTTTGAAACATGGCTATTTTAGAAAATCAAAAATATTTTTTCCAAATTTTTCGGATCCGGTACACGGCCAATATAGCCACCTCAAAATAATTTCAAACTTCAATTCGCCAGGGCACACCATTCAACGTAGGGTGTTGTGCTTTTGTGACATTAATTTTCAACTGTTTTTCTTTGGACTGACTGAGAGAAAACAGATTTATTTTAACAATTGTCTTTTCTGCGAATTTTTTCGTTTGGCGGTACAAATCGGTAAAAAATACCGCCAAACGAAAAAATTCGCTGGAAAGACAATTGTTAAAATAAATCTTTTTTCTCTCAGTCAGTCCATAGAAAAACAGTTGAAAATTAATGTCACAAAAGCACAACACCGTACGTTGAATGGTGTGCCCTGGCGAATTGAAGTTTGAAATTATTTTGAGGTGGCTATATTGGCCGTGTACCGGATCAGAAAAATTTGGAAAAAATATTTTTGATTTTCTAAAATAGCCATGTTTCAATGCAATTCACTATATTTTGACTTAGTCGCATAATTTGGAAAATAGAAAAACGCGGTGGAATAGCCTTAATCAACCGATCTACGAAGGATACACATAGTGATATATTTTGGTGGAGGTGCTGGGTTTAGGGATTGTTCTCTGTTTGAATGAAACTATTTCCGTCCCCCTGACCTCCAGGGTCACCAAAACCATTCCGTTTAAAAATGATTCTAAGGTCGACCATGTTGTCTTAATTTCACTAACTTAATTGAGATTAATCTCATTATTTCGAATTAATTCAATTAACGCGAAAGTTATTCAAATAAGTTTTAAGAAACCAATATTATTTGATTCGTTGTGGTCAAATTGTTCTTATGTGATACACTAGGTGACTGTGGTACGTGAATAAGAAACTTAAAATTGGGATTTAATAAATTTCTTATTTCGTTGAATAATTAATCAGCAAGTTACAAGAATTTCGTTTAGGGACATACAATTTTGGATTTATTGGCGTTATTTCAGTAATTTCATGACAATTGATGAGTTTTTCAAATGCATAATTTTATTAATAATATAATAATCAAAAAGTGATATAATTTCAATTAGTTGTTATAATATGTAAATATATTTAAAAACTATTGTTTTACTAACTACTATTAGCATTTTTGTAGATAATTAAAAATCAATTAAAACGGTGCCTTCGATGGTTGATTCAAACCCGATGGTTACTTCTTGAGTTACAGGAATTTTAAGATTTTTTCGGCGACCATCTTGGACAGGTGACATGACATTTGCTTCCGAGCGTGTCTCCTGGTGAAATAGCATTTTAAAATATGTCTAACTACCTCCTAAATTTTGTGCTGGTTTCCGGCATTGAAATATTTTTATAGTTGATGCAGCTTGTTCCACGGACTAATGTTCGGTTTTAATCACGCGTAGTGATGCAGACGGACAAACACAGACGGACAAACAAAAAAGTGATGCAAATAGAGAAGATTCGCTCCCTCAAATGTTATTTTGCAAACTAAAAATCATAGTGATTAGGAATGCTCGACTAGAGATTCTTCTATCCTCATATAATGTCCCCGTGACATCGGTCGGCGGCCAATGTCTCCACGTTCATTCACGTACGAGAACTAACTTGAATCCACTACAACAATGTGTAGTTTCTTCCACAGTCGACAGTAATTACTTTGCAAGCTGGTAACTCATTGTGTTTAGGTTAAAATCAGACATAGGATCGCGAAATGTAACCGGATAATTAATTGGTCAAAATATTTCTTGAATAGCTTTAATTGGCAAGGTGTGCTGCTCACGTCACTGAGATTTAAACTTTCCCAGTGAAAATAAATCTCTCGCCGCACTCGCAACTAGACAATGTGCCGTGGCCTATGTCCAAAGTCCAAACACAATAATAAATTAGGTTTCCCACCTATCGAGGTGGTCCCAGCTGACTGGTGATCAAGAACAGTCGCACCTTGTCAAATCTTCAGGGGAGATAAGGGTTTGGTGGTTGCTAATTGCCGTGTGGCATTTCTTGGCAGCCATCTGACATGCATGGGAGGTGCACGCGTCTGCGTTCAGGCTGATTAGCGGCTTCAACCATCAACTAATGACTTAAAAGTTAAAACAAAGGGGAGCTTCCAACGCTTGATTTGCCGAACCCATTCATTAAGAGTGTGAACAAGTGGGTGACACACCGGCCGTCGTGCCTCGTACAGTTGAGGCGCAGGTGAAAGTCGTAGTGTGAACAAGTGGGTGACACACCGGCCGTCGTGCCTCGTACAGTTGAGGCGCAGGTGAAAGTCGTAGTGTGAACAAGTGGGTGACACACCGGCCGATGTGCCTCGTACAGTTGAGGCGCAGGTAGTTCAATCGTAAATCCTTTGTGAGTTAATTTGTTTTTGTCTTTTCATCATGTTTTGCACGTTATGTTAGCATTTGTGTGCCATGTCAAAGTTGGCGAGCATTTAGGAGTATTTGTTTCCAAGTTGTAACTTGTAAGCAATGTTGGCACTGGCTCCGAGAAGCACATTGTTAACCTAACCGAAGCTGGCATGCTAATGACTTAATTCATTCATTCAACATGTCGCTGGCGGGATCTGAGGAGTACGTGAAACTAACGGTGTCCAATTGGATAGCCAGAGTTACAGCAGTTCTGACCACTAGAACATCTTCCACTACCCAGCAGTATCGCGCCGTCCAGTTAAGTTTGTTTCATGTGTGTTTGTGTTTTCTTGTCGTAGGCGGGATCTGAGGAGTACGTGAAACCAACAGTGGCCAAGGATAGCCAGAGTCACAGCAGATCTGAGACCACCAGGACATCTTCTACTACCCAGCAGTATCGCGCCGTCCAGTTAGATAACATCCCCCTACCCACAACTGGTGGCCACGTCACAGGTAACTCATCCCACTTTCCCTTTTATCTGATGCATCTCTGTTACGTTAGGATTAGCTTAAAATACAAGTTTTACTTTCGGAAATTTGGCATTAGAGTTATTTCTACTATTGTGTGAGTAAAACATTGCGAGTGGTAATACCTATCATAGGACATGGTATTTCCACCCACTTTGCATGTCTTCATGGCAATTCACTACAAAATTTGTTGATTATTATTATTTTTATTATTATTATTGTTATTATTATTATTATTATTATTATTATTATTATTATTATTATTATTATTATTATTATTATTATTATTATTATTATTATATTATTATTATTATTATTTTATTATTATTATTATATTTAATTCAATTTTAAATTGTATGATATTGTTCTGCTAAAACAAGTATGATGTATCTATGCCTCATGTAATATTACAAGTGGGGACGACACGGGCATGCACTCATCACCGTTGAGGCAGGCAGCAGGTTACTCCTTGCTTAGCTTGTGTTGTCCCTAGGACTGATGTGGTAAGTTCCACCTTACTCCTTGCTTAGCTTATGTTGTCCCAAGGACTGATGTGGCCATGAGGCTCGGCAATAAGATGGATGCGGGAGTTGATAGGTGTGACACGAAGCTGTCCATGCACTCCGGGAATATTTCAGGATGTAAGGATTGATACCCGCCGACGCCAATGACTCCGACTCATAACTCGTACGTTGGCTAATCCCTCCCATCACTTCCTATTTCTGGGGCGCAATATGGTTCTATTCAGAGCCGCGAATCGACTGACTCATTCTAGGCCTCGTGCGCGTGCCCCAACAAATATTTATTACATATCTGAATTCGTCATTCCAAATTTAACAAATTCTTCGGGAATGAAAAAGAAGTTGGAAGGTTAGCCAGTGGGTTGGTATTGCTTAGCTACCTGGGCTTTGAGCGACCGATGCAATACGTTCGGGAGAGCATTTCCGGCTGCGTGTTGAGTGCGAGGCTGCGAGCGACGAGGGTTCAGTACAAGGCATGAGAGTGTAAGCGTCACGACGCCAGTTATCAACGATGTACGGCTGGGACGAGGAGGAGAAACCCGTGGAAGCCTCGTGGTCCGAGTTCAGTGAACTATATCGCTCATTTCTAAAAAGTGTTACAGTTAGTGAGTTTGACCACGAAGAGAAGCCTATTGTCTACTCCTATCTGAGTCAGACCATTCTCAACGTGAAAGGGTTGCCGAACCTCAACGGGCTAGATTTCTTTCCGATCACATTTCTTAGCTGCTACTATTTCGAAACCAAGAAAGGTAGGTTGTGTGAGGGTAGTAGCAGCACGCTGTGCATGCTATCAGTTGTGCATCGACCGCCACTAGTATCGGTTGAGTGTTGGTTAGCTCGTGTGGCTCTCACTGCTAGCATGGACGAACCAGGTATATACCTCAAACATACTCACTCATCACACAAGGGCAAACATCGAGTTACAGATATTGGTCGATATTTCTTAAAACCTTTTACAAATTTTAGAATAACATTATTACTTTATTTAATGGAATATAATATTATTAGTATGTCCTCCCTCGTTTTCGGACACTTGAGGCGTATTAACTTGTCACGATATATTTGTTAGGGCTAGATAAACGGAACCATGAATCGTATAGAAACATTAAGCAAACATCCTAAGGTACCCGACAGAAGGAGCTCACGAGTACCTCATCGTTCATGAAGACATCTCATTGGATGGCATGGATTGATTCTGTGATAAAAGTTGTTTTGTTCACATAGGTAAAAATAACATACGATCTAATTACGATGTGTAGGATAATATTTAAGAGTGCGTCGAAGTTTTAGCGTGTAAATTATAAATTCTATTTCATTGGGGACAGCTCGTCAATACACTGTTCCGATTCTTTCGTCGACTGTTTTAAACACCCGAAACGCCTTAAATCGCAGTGTTTTTTGAAGTCGTTTCTTGAATAGTCAGATTACTATTACCGATTTATTATTACTTCCCTATAGTATATACGTGCTGGAGCAACTTTCTATTGTCCTCGTTCATCTGGACTTAAATGTACATTTGCTTATCAACGATGTGCGCAATAGTGTTGCCATGTGGGATTTAGCCCTCTTAGTGGTTTTTGCTTTGATATCGTATAAACCTATAGACATGTTAAAGTGTCCCGCCATTATCCAAAACGGAAATCGCGAAGGTGTGCAAGATATTTGTGTAAGTTGGTGAATAGTTTGACAACGAAGACAGCAACCGTAAGGCATTTCACGATAATCGATATTGAACAATAACGAATATTTTAACAACTTTTGTTTTGAAATGTCATCCCTGCCAAATAATATATTTAAGTGTAGATATATTATTCCCTGGCTGTTTTCTTTTGAGTGATTTTCTTTTCTAAAGCAAGCTCTAGTTGATGTGTATTTGAAACATAAATTTTTGTGAGCGCGCGCGCCTACGATGAGCCAAGTTGATGCACACGTTGTGTAGTCGGTTTGAATACCTATGAGCTGAGTACCGCGCTCAAACAGCAAATCTCAAAACAAACAGTCTCAACAGACACTTCAACTTTATGTGGAATTCATGAATGGGCGCGACTTGGATATATATATACATGTTTGCGAATGCTTTCGTGGCCTGACAATGTTACTTAACGTTTTTTTCAATTATTTGTTTTTGTTTTCAAAAAGTGGCATAAACCGTAAAACAAATCATTTTAAAACAAGCTAAGTATTTATTATATGCACACATTTTTTATTTATTTATATATAATCCTTGTAGATTTACTGAATTAATTCCAACGTTACGTTTTCCCTGCCCATTTGCAAAGAATTTAAAGAAAACAACATAAAAACAAACCAAACTTAACTTCATAAAATACACTGCAACTGGACACATAGATATAAAGCAAAATAGCATAATAGCCTAATAATCATGACAAATACCGGCAAAGATTTTAAAACTCTGAAGACATCAATAATTAGTTAAAATACTATGGTCTAATGAATGTCAACATCCTCGATTACTCATGACTACTTTTTCGGGTAGACCGAGTAGATCTTGACAATGTGGTCCACAGAGGCCACGAAACGTTGGTGGTTAAAGGTTAATTTACTTTAAATTTGTCTACACTTACTACATCTACCTGAAAAAGTACTCATGTACATGTATAACCGAGCAAGCTTGAAAGAAACCATCCTATTATTGTTTAGCTGACCTCAACACACAAGTTTCTGGCTTAGGAGGTTCTTGTTGAGTCTTCCATCTCTTGTCGACTCTTGTTGGAGGAGGTGCGGCCTAAAACATGTCCACGGGGAGAGCTTTAGGTTGTACGTGCAAAACATGTTTCCATGTGGCTGGAGTCGTTTAGCATCATCTCGTGTGTTCATGTTGTGTTTCCGCTTCTCCATCTCCACAGCCTCTCGTACGAAACGGGCACCTCATGTTCCACTTTGGCTAAGGTCTTAGCTTCATCAGAAAACGAATTACCGGAAACAATAATGTGTGCATATTTATCCAGCAGACTTTATTTAACTAGGGAAAGTGCGAGTACCTGAATATTCGTGTCGAGTCTAAAACAATGGTGTTTTGGTGGAGGTGCCGGGTAGCCTGTTGCAAATTCGTTCCGATTCGTACAAATGGTGCCGAGTCGCGCGCGACTGTGAAAACGTAGGCCTAAAAATCATTATACATTATTTTACTCTACCTTACCAACTATGTTTAGCCTTAATAGTAATCGCAGTCTTTTGACAGATTTTTTTGAACTTTTGAACTTTTTTCGCGCAAATATATAATTACACTATACGTATTTATGTCAACATTTTCATGTAATATCAATAAACGAATGAAATGTCATAGCCTAGCCATAATAACATTTTGTACATAATCATAAAAATTATCTTGATATGTCACATTTTTAAATCTATTAGATGTTAGGGTCTGCTTTGTCTTCACTTTTGGAGCTTTCGTACAGACTTAGGCCTACATTAATAAATTCAATTATTATTGTATATTTTGTAAGTATTTTCACAGAGTAATAATAAAATTTAAAAACGAAGTATTTTGACTGAAATTGGACTCTGTACTGAGATACTCGATACTATGAGCTACTTTTAGTATACTCAGGCTCGGACTCAACTTGAGTTTAAAATCAGGACCCACACACCACTGATATCTATGGATTATTGTCAGTTTCGCGGATCATTGTAAGTACAACACTAGGTTCTTGGGGCGTCGAACTAATTAACCAGTGCAGAAATTGGGCATCTACCAACGTTTCGTTTGAACTATACGTAAGACATTTTCAGGGTGACTGTTTGGGTGTGGGTGATTGGGCGTTACTAATCGCCCAGTTTCTGCACTGATTCATTATTTTGACGCAGTTTAACCCAAGGAATTAGTATCTAATTTAAAATCATTTGTTGTACGGTTAAGGCACTTCATGAGTTTATTGAACACTCAACGTTTCAGAACCAAGAGTTCCTTTTTCAAGAGATTTACATAAAAATTGAAAATATAAACAATATAAAAACAAAAGCTTCAACACAAAATGAAAAAACAATAGCACGTTAACAACAATATAAAAAGCCGTTTAAAAAATGGTTCATTAAGATCTGTGAGTTTATGAACCACCCATCCCTGATAGCTTATTAGTCTAGCTCCTTGTCTCCATCTGAGGGATGACCTGCTGTTGATCCCATGTTGCTGGCTAATTGACCCTAGGTCTGGCTCCGTGACTGCGTGTATAATATCTATTGTACTTTATAGATTTTCGTGGTTGATTCGTGATGTCAAACGATTAACGATTTACGACTACGCCACGTACCTTGCTATTTGCGGTCCGATTGGGATATATAATAGTTGCACAAGTCGTTTCAATTTGATACCAGCATCTTCACCCATACATTACAACTAGTATTAAAGCGGTGTTGGAAGTGCAAATGACAATTTAAAAACTCCTGTGATTTTGAGATGAGATATACGCGTTGAGATTAGTTTAAAACGTGCACGCGAGGCTAGAATATTTCCTATCCGGCTAGGCCGATATGCAGGCGGCTATGATATCCATGCTCAACCACTAGTTCGAAACGGCGAGCTGGGGTTTTCACCGTTTTATCTTACAACGCGACACATCCTTCAACGAGCTGGGCCTAACGAATTCCACACGAGGCGAAACAGAAGCTTTAACCTGACCCGTCTACTAGCAACAGTGCTATAATACATTGCTTGTTTACAGTTGACTTGGTATTGATAAATTTTAACTTTGCGTTGGAAGACTTTTTTAATTTAAAGTATGTTTATTTAATATAAATGTCTGCCATGTATTTGGACGGTTGCCAGTTGGTCTGTCCCAAATCCCGAGCTTGTGTGGTATTTTCGTCGATATTAAGAAAGAGGAAACTCGTTGAAAGAATCAACGCGTTAAATTAATAACTGGAGATCTGACTTGGCATTCAATTACACGCTATATAATAATTGTAACACATTTAACACGACTTAGTTAATCTATCCTAACTGTTGATTACAGTCGACAGATAACCCATTTATATCCTATTTGGACTTAGAAGACGTGTGATTGTATGCTAGAACAGTGACGGGGGTCTGATAACTCAGTCGGGTTTGAATCCTCCTACTTGGACTTAGAAGACGTGTGATTGTATGCTAGAACAGTGACGGGGGTCTGATAACTCAGTCGGGGTTTGAATCCTCCTACTTGGACTTAGAAGACGTGTGATTGTATGCTAGAACAGTGACGGGGGGTCTGATAACTCAGTCGGGGTTTGAATCCTCCTACTTGGACTTAGAAGACGTGTGATTGTATGCTAGAACCAGTGACAGTGGGGTCTGATAACTCAGTCGGGGTTTGAATCCTCCTACTTGGACTTGGAAGACGTGTGATTGTATGCTAGAACAGTGACGGGGGGTCTGATAACTCAGTCGGGGTTTGAATCCTCCTACTTGGACTTAGAAGACGTGTGATTGTATGCTAGAACAGTGACGGGAAGTCTGATTGCTCAGTCCTCCTACTTGGACCATCTTTGTTAACTTGTCTAGGAAAGACTGGCAACTCCTGCGCGCCAAAATTTTTTACCCACTCCAAAAGATGATTATCAGAGTGATTTCTATGATTTCCCTCCAATAACAATGATTTCTCGGTTGTTAAACTATTTACTGTGTGTATTTTATTTATTTTACGTGTATATTATTCAGTAAAGAGGAGCTCATGCTCATTTTACTCGCTTTTAAATTTCTCATCCAATTTTAGTACCATCTATTGTGATTTTATATGATTGTGTAAAAATTCATTATGAATGCATCTACATTAGCACTTTTCCATTAATTATTATAGAAAATAAACAAAAACTAAATTCAATTTTCCAGAATTTGGAATCTGTCAAAATTGTCAAAAATACCCAAATATCTACGCATTTTCCGATTGATCTATGATACATATTGAAAATATGATATGAAAGGAGCGTACTGATGACCTTTAGTATCAATTATGCCAAGTTGTATTCAGATGTAATGATTTATGGCTGCAGGACAAAGAATGCGCCGAACATCAAATCACGCCGGTTCCTCTTAAAAGAAACTGAAAACACTTTTTACATTTTACCTACTTTGTAAATGATTTTCTGTGTGTTGATGAATAAAAAAATCGAACATATTCCACATTTTTTAAAATGTCAGTTTCTTTCTTATATTGATGTTGAGAATGGAATCAGGTCTAATAACATTGGAGTTCGATCAGAGTGCGTAATGTAATCACTGATTTGGGTGCCTATTTACTAACTCAAAAGGCAAATTATTATCAATCAACAACGTCAACTTTGTACTTTAAAAAAAAACATGTGCAGTGCGTCAATGTAACGTTTTTACTTTTCACTGAATCAAAGTAACCCTGTGGTCTATTTACTAATTGTGACAACAGTCGATCGACTATTGCCACTTTCGATCGACTTTAGTTAATAGACTCCCCTGGTGTTCTATTTACTAAGTTGTCACAATAAATCGTAAAGTTGTCACATAATGCAAAGTTGTAGCTTGGCTTTATATTGTGTGTTCTAGCTGAGATCAAGATGCCTAGTGGCAACGTGGATAAGCCTGTGATCGAGGATAATCGCGATGGAACTGTCAGTGTCAAGTACGAGCCCAGAGAAGAAGGCCTTCATGAGCTGTCTGTCAAGTACAACGGCGAGCACGTACAAGGTAAACCCTACACCCTAAACCTTAATCTAAACCTTGAACAGTACAAAGGTTTCTACGCATTTAAAGGTGCACTAGAAGAAGAATTTGAGATTCAAACCATGTACTTGTTTTATATTTAAATGGTTTAAAACACAAATTTTCTCATCCATGTCATGAATGTAATGAAAGTAAATTATTTATAATTAAGTAAATTTCCGTTTGGCCCTTTTGAGACAAGTGTTATATAAATCTGAATTTTTAAATTATATTTTAACCACTTTCTTAATCGTTTTTCGGACATACTATTCACGAAATGTATTTTATCGACGCTTCAAACAGTTATCATCTTAGTGTTATTTTCGTGGTATGAACTACATTAAGCACACTATCCCCCCTAAAATTATCATTTAAACGTTATAGGTCTAATCTTAATAGAAAATACTTAACGTTATAGACTTGAATACATTTTTTATTGGTTCGATCCTGTCTTTTTTGCCATCTGGATTAATAATTTACCTTCAAGTGCCTTCCGATATTAAGTTCCCATTAATTCATTTATTCGTTTACATCGTCGAGAAGACATTACTAATAATTTAATCTGTGGCTCACTTCATAATTTAACACGAGATTAATGTTTGGAGCAGTTCAGTGTCATGTTAAGATAAAATATGACAGAATTAATGCCAGACCCTTCTGTGAGAAGCTGCTTCTTCAAATGCCAATTTTATGGCCGTTTTTGTTGGCAGTCAATTCTGGTGTTATTTGTCATCCCGTTCAAAGTCCTTTTATCGTCCATGTCCCACGTTGAACGTGAGTGTGCGTGTGCTTCTGAGTGTGAATGTGCGTGTGCATGCATGCGCGCATACTACCTGGGAAACTTATATGCAGAGTCTCAGAGAATGTAGTGAAGGAAGCGGACAATTGAAATTACATTTATCTGAGCTCAGTTGTTTGCCACAGTAAAACTGTTACTAGCTTCTGAACTGCACAACACAAAAAATACAGTAACCAGTGATGATCGCTTTACCCTTTTCAGAGGGCATACGGCGTATAATCCCTAAATTTCATTATAAATGAATCCATTTTAATTCACCTAAAGATTTCTGTTATTTTACTTCCGTTTCTGTTTATGAGTTCACCCAATGTTTAAAAAAGTAGAAACCCAAACAGAAATTCCCTGCAGGGCCACGTAAACCCCCAGAATCGAGAAAAAAGTATAGAAACCCTCACAGAAAATCCCTGCATGGCCATGTTAGCCCCCCAGAATCGGAGATAAAAAGTAGAAGTGTAGTGTATCCCGCACTACCTTTTTCAACACAAATGAAGCGCTGGCTACAGACCCCCGTATCGTGTGGTGCTCAAACTCAACTGCGTGCACGGAAACTCGGCTATCATCCTGGTCGGATTGCTCTGTAAATATAAACCATTCTAAATATTAAAAAAATTGATTCTAAATACTGCTCTTCTTATTCCAATACTAATTAGAAGCCTTACATTTATAACCAAATATACATAAGGCATTGCAATCGAATAATTGCGTTTTTTTGTCAGTTGTCCACCAAGCAGCACCGCGGTTACTGTCAACTCAGTTTGGTTGTCCACCAAGCAGCACCGCGGTTGCTGTCAACTCAGTTTGGTTGTCCACCAGGCAGCACCGCGGTTGCTGTCAACTCAGTTTGGTTGTCCACCAGGCAGCACCGCGGTTGCTGTCAACTCAGTTTGGTTGTCCACCAGGCAGCACTTTGGTTGACCACGTCCTGTTCTCAATCAAGACTTGACGAACAATATATAACTCCATATTAGTTCACGTGCCCTTAAAAACAAGCAGCAGAAATTCCAGATGTTGGTTCGTCTCCTACTTAAATAATATCTCGAGAATATAGTTTGCTGATCTTTCTGTATTCCGTTCTTTGTTTTCATGTGCATACATTACTTCCGCCCTCGATATAGTATAGGCCTATCTCGAAATACTACACAAATAAATTTAAAATTTGAATAAATAGACCTAGATTTACAGCTTCTGGATCCAAACGGCACTAGACGAAAGAAGCTATATTTTTTTGTCCGTTGATTTGATTATTTCTTCTAGGCGGTTTGTTTATGCTTGTTTATGTGACTGACTGTCTGTCTGTCTGTATGTCTGTCTGTCTGTAGTCTGTCTGTATGTTAGCTATCCCGAAACCCAGCCGAAATACTGCGATCTCTATTAGTTTATCTTTGTCTTCACTTGTTTGTGTAATAGATTGCCTGGCTCCTCTTTAATTGGTTCGAACGGGATCCCTAAAACAAGTCGGTTGAAATTATGACTAATCTCTTAACAACTCTGCCAAAATAATTAATCTCACTCCCAAAACTTAGCTCTCGTTCCAAATAACCTGGAGCCCCCGTAGGTCTGACAGCTTGCAGTATAAATACAGAATTAATTCCAAGTCCGCCGTGTTCCAGTCCAATGTTGTCGGTGAGAGAAACAACCTTCTTGTCTTCACTTCACTGTCAGCTTCGAGCCGCTCACTATACTCAAACCGTGGGTTACTTGTCCACAGTACCTGAGCAAGACCTTTCATTAAATTACTTCCGTTTGGCATGCGGTCAATGGATAATCCCTGGAAAATATCCGTATTTAAAATATTGAAGTGCTCAATAAAATCACACTTTTTATAAACTTTATTTTTTAAAGTTTTTACTTGAAATTGTGATTAGCTGACAGATAGTGCATTGACGATTCTACCACTATTTTTGTTATTCTTGTAGCTCAATGTTGAGCCATTTATTTTTGCAACATAGATTGAATAATAGTGTCTCAAAATTGAGCTACAAAAAAGTGATGGATTCGTCAATGCACTCAATTTAAAGTGAGAATTAATTTTATAAAAATATAGTTTATAAAAAGTGTGATTTTGTTACCACTTCAATATTTGAATTATGCCAGTATTTTCTAAGGATTATCCATTGACCGCTAGCCGGAGAGGAAGACATTAATAGAAGGGTCTCACTCAGGTATTCTACTTAGGACAAGTAACCCACTTTTGTAGTATAGTGGTTAATTAATATGGGGGTGGACGCGTACCCTCCCCCCCCCACTTACTTTTCGAAAGGTCTTAAGTTGAATTGTATAATCATTGTAAAGTCAATACAATGTTATAACACTGCACTATTAACAAAATTGAGACGTGTGAGTTGGAAAAATCCCATCCCTATTGTAATCTCTTACGGATGAAAGGACACACTTTCTTAAATCCAGAGGTGTCATGGGGGTATACGCGAGTATACGGCGTACGCCCAAATATAATTAATATATTCCCCTCAGTATATATAAACAAAATTCTGGGATTTTTTTGATGACACCACTACTTACCACGTTAAGCTAAGTTAACGTTTTCATATTGCGTTTTAGATACCGGTGAATATTTTGTGTCCTTGTGTTCAAATATAAATGACGTAGCAACGCTAGAATACAGTGTGAGAATTCAAAGTGCTGTGTTCTCAAGTTCTCAAGTTCCACGTGGACTCGATCAGTAGCGGGTACGCGACCATGGGCGCCCATAGAATACAAATCAGGGGGAGGGAGGGGCATACATGCCAACAATGAGAAACATCTCCCGCAAGGCGCCCCGCGCGCGGACGCCGGAGGCTAGTTCGCGAAGCGAAATTTTTTTAGGGTGCAGAACTGAAATAGCAATTTTTGACAACTTACAATAGTATTTTCCTCAATGATTTATAGTTAGGAAAATGTGAACTAGGTAGATTTCATTGCAATAAAACTAGAAATATGGAGGCCCTATATGATTCAGTGAACATTTTGGTAAGTTTTATTTAGTAGAAGTACAATGTATAAAATGAACATAGTTTTTATTCAGAAAATAAAAACTTGAGGTTTCTTCTTTCTTTGCCAAATTCATTTATCACTTTTTCGATAAATTTAGTATTCCAAATCGAATAATTAATTTAACTGTCGCGTTTCACCTGGAAATTAACATTTTTCAATACAATGATGATGTTTCAGGGGGGCAAGTGCCCCCCTGCCCCCCCCCCCCCCTAATGGGCGCCCATGTACGTGACCGCTACAGTGTTGTGTTCTCTTGTTGAAGGTTCCCCCTTCAAGTTCCACGTGGACTCGATCAGTAGCGGGTATGTGACCGCCTATGGGTCCGGTCTGACCCACGGCGTGTGCGGGGAGCCAGGGAACTTCACCATCTCAACGAAGGGTGCAGGGGCGGGTGGCCTGTCACTCGCTGTGGAAGGGCCAAGCAAAGCCGAGATCAGCTGCCACGACAATAAAGACGGGACTGTTTCGGTCTCATATCTGCCAACAGCGCCGGGAGAGTACAAAATCTCCGTCAAGTTCGGAGACAAACATATTAAGGGAAGCCCCTACAATGCAAAGATTACAGGTATGAACGCTTTTCACATTTCATTCTTTTAATATTTACTTGTATTTTATGTGTTAGTGTTTAGTTGCGTCTTTATTTTAGTTTTGTTTGTTTTATTCGAGTTCTACAAAATAAGCTTTTATGCTTTTACTCGCAATCGTCAAACTCTGTCGACTCGGGAGACATGCCTCTCTTGTAACCATCTTCCTGTTGACTGCATTTTCACGTACCAATTATTGTTGTTTTATTAAAATATTACTTTAAAAATGATTATGGAGTTCTTGTGCAGAGAAACAAAGGGACACGTAGTCAGGCAGGCAGAACTCAAATATGAAAGTAACAATGAATATGGTCAAAGGCGCCTAGAGTGTTAAGTCCCCAATTCTTTTAATGACTTATCAGACCATTTTATTAATTTTGATTTCTGAGGTCAAGCAATAAGTAAAAATGCATCTGTTGTCTCAATTGAGTGCTTTTGTCTAAATCTGGTTTGCTCTTACCTTTTTTTGTACTCATCCATTGGTTTTCTCTATTCTTAGGAGCATTACTTGTACAATTTCCTTCAATTTAAATATAACAATATATGATAATACCTAATGATTTACATTGTTAGTTTTATAAGGTTCGTTTGAATAATTTTCTGACAGGTACCGCTATTGCATTGTAACTTTATAAAAGTATTGGTACTGTAAAGGCAATATTTAGACTGTTTTCTTTTATGGTGTACGGTTAATCTGCTTTGACTCTTAATGTTTGTGATTTATAAACGAGTCTTTATATTAATGTTTCCTTTCATTATGGTTGTTCTTGTTTTTGTTAGGTTTGATTGATGTTGCTTATGCCACAGATAATCCCGCATAATAGGCTTTGTGGGTTTCCAAGTGATGGAAATAGTGTGAGTGTGTTTTGTTTGATGACAATTGATATAAACATATATACAATAAATTAAAAATTAAAAAAAAATATTGCTTGAGAACAACAACGTTCGAATTTCTCTTTTTTTGAAGTCAACAAAGAACACAAAGTTCACATTGTACAAAGTAAATTATAAATAATACTTACAGGTGCATATATCTCAGTTTTTATGTTAGAAAATATTTATATTTTCATCAGTATTATATGAACATTTGAAACAATAACAATGACAACCACCCACAATGGATCTTAGCACCAAGGCCCGATTATTATAGATTATAGATTAATTTTCCACATCTCTATACATATTCGTGATGTTTATGTTTATCATAAATGATTGAGTAAGAAGACTATTTTTGACCTTGTGATTTCAGGGGAAGGGCGGAAAAGGAACCAGATTTCAGTTGGCTCTTGCAGTGAAGTATCATTCCCAGGCAAGGTATCCGACGCAGATATTCGAGCGTTGAACGCTTGTATTCAGGCGCCTAGCGGCCTAGATGAACCCTGCTTCCTCAAGAGGCTGCCCAATGGAAATATAGGTTAGTCATTCTAACCGTTGAAATAAAGACACCGATATTCGAAGCGCGTCTTTGGTATTAGTATATTTAACAATTATGTTCTCTTTTTATATAAAAACCATGAAACGGTAACAATATCGTGTAATTAAAACATTAAAGACACGTTATGTAACTGCGTAAAGAAACTGTAAGCGTACCAATTAAACATGGGTAATCAAATCAATCTATAAAAGTAGAGCATAATATGGGAGTATACATCGAAGAATATTAGCATATTGTTCAGTACCTATTGTAGTCGCACCAAAACAAGTCTAGCCAGGCGCTTCACACATGGCGTGTCGGGCACTGTAATACATCATAGACGTATCACATTCTAAATACGTTTATCTCAACCAACGACCCCAACGTTCCAGGAAGTAAAACATTTAGCATTCGTAAATGCCGTCTCCACAATCATTTGATTAGCTATCACCCTCTTCTATCGTATCATGTCTGTTTCTCTTTATAATTTATTTTGTTTTTGTTTTTATCACCCGATAAAGGACAAAGCTTCCATATTTTACGAAAAGTTGATAAATTCTATTGAATATGTTATAAAATTAACCATATTTATTATTTTAAGATATTTTAAGATCTTTGGTGGAGGTGTCGGGTTAGAACAAGTTCGACCTCGTCAGTTTCACATGATTGTATTACTTGTTTGGTGGAGGTGCCGGGTCGTGGTAGACTTTTCACTTTGCGCTCTATCTCATGGTTTTTATATTTGATATGAAAACTAGGCAAAGTATTCACACAATTATATACTTCAAAGTTGATAGGCCTAGGTTAAAATGGCATTTATTGTTGAATATAAGACGTAATATTATATTTTTTACTCTTTTGTCTGTATCAGTGTAAGAAATCTAAAATTGTCTGGACGTAGTGATACCATTGACGGAGAAAGATATGGCTTGTACCTCCAATGACGTGGGCCTAGACCATTATGTTACTGAAAACTTAAAAAAATATATCAACAATAATCACAACACATCGCCACTTCTTGTGGTCTTCAACATCACAACAGCATTCATTTATCACGCCCTCTTACTACCTGAATAACCAACTTATAGATACACTAAGCAACAGAATCACTACATTTATATATTTGTTACAGTTAGTTTGGAAAAGGCCAACTGGCTTGTTTAGTTTAGATTGGAGAAGGGTTGACAGGTTGGGAAAGCATAGACATAAAGCCCACTTTTTAGTGGCCACTATTCGCCTGATGAGTCCCAGAAGGACGAAACGTGTCGTGGATTAAGGTAACTAGCAACTTTAAATTAGCTGCAGTTGTCATCAGCAGGTGAAAAGTTTTATCGCTCCCAGCCCTTCAGGCTGGGCTTTATGTTCTCTATGCTTTCCCAACCTGTCAACCATTCTCCAATCTAAGCATTTATATATTTGTTTGAAATAATAACAGACGAATATTTCAGTTCCAATTCCATTTTCAAGAAGCTTATTTAGTAAAGCATCGCTACATAAATGCTGAGGACCCGGGCTCGATCTCCGGTTGGCAATAATTCTTAAGGCCGAGAATGTTTTTTATTACAAGTACCTATAACCTAGTCATTATATCATGTTTTAATGTGCGCGTAGGCCTGAGTGTGCATTCACTTACACTGCAGTACCTAGTATGGATTTGCTAGCTTGCCTTGTGTTAACCCGATACTGATGCCTTGTTTTATTCTTCAGGAATCTCATTTACCCCCCGGGAAGTCGGCGAACACATAGTATCCGTAAAGCGAATTGGCAAGCACATTGCTAACTCGCCATTCAAGATCAACGTTGGAGAACGAGAAGTAGGCGACGCGAAGAAAGTCAAGGTCACTGGGACGGCGCTCAAGGAGGGAGTCACGCAGATTGATAACACCTTCACCGTAGACACTAGGAACGCAGGTAGGTTGTAACTTCTTGTTTGATGGCCTGAATAATGGAAAATATTATGCTAACTAAAATCATGTGACTGGTGTCTGACGGGCTACTAAACCTGCCGTATGTTTGACGACAGAGTGTAGTAGACGTAAGCAGCCACTAGCACCGGTTCACCTGCCGCAAATGTGCCTTGGCCAGTGTTTTTTACCACATTTTGCTCTAACAAGAATATACAAATTATGCTAACAAAATTTGACAAAAATTTCCCTGAAACATAGTTTATTTTTATTTTTGCTATTGCCCTGGTATTATTCCTAACATATTAATATTCATACTTATCTCGTTGGCTGAAATTGTCTAAAATAGGCTTTGTACATCAGATGCCAAAGTCATTGTCAAGAAAACTACCGTCATACAACAATGGCCAACTTATTTACTGAAAATGTTCTGTATATTTTTAAGGTTATGGAGGACTGTCACTATCCATCGAGGGTCCCAGTAAGGCTGATATCCAATGCAAAGACAATGAAGACGGAACGCTCAACATCTCCTACAAGCCCACAGAACCAGGCTATTACATCGTCAATCTCAAGTTCGCTGACCACCATGTGGATGGCTCGCCCTTCACGGTCAAAGTAAGTGCAATATCTAATCTCTTATGAAGCTATGTTTGCAACATAACAGTTATGTTCAATGAATTATAATGCTAAGCAGGACGGATAAACTCCGATCGATAATAATTGAAAATAACGTTTTGAGTATAGATGGTACATAGAGCTATATTTCACTTAAGGCCCTTGTATCGCCCTCTAACTGATATTTATTTAAAAATCATAGGTAGATGACTGTAATCTTAGCTAAGTAGATGAGTGTCTCAAAAATCTTAAATTTTTTGGTCGGGACGCATGAGTTTTCTTGTGAAATTGAGATGGCAGTATATGTATTTGTTTAAAAAAAAAAATGTTTTTTCTTATTGTTGTAACTGTCAAATGTCATTAAATCAGTTGGAGACGACTAAATAGTCGTCGAAATATCGTTACCTACAAAGTTTTTTCTTTATTTAAAAGAGCAGTGTATAGTCCAACTAATTCATCACATTATTATAGCATCCCAATCAGCCATTATATTCGCATTTTGGGGCAAAAGTGCCAACACTGAGCTAGGTGCTACACTTTATTTGGTGCGCTCTCCGATACCTCACTCTCCGATGCAATCTTTTTAGTCTCCGATGCCCCACTCTCTGATACCCCACCAACCTGCTCAAGAAGCCCATGCTACACCACTCACGGTCTGCTATGCGGTAAATTCGAATGTTTCAAATAGCATTCTCTATTGAACAGTATTGTGCCTCGATTTCAAACTTGACTATATTATTAACGGAGCTATAACCTTTAAAATATAGTACTACACTAAAATTACAGTTTACAAAAATTATATGTTGTACACCCGGCGTCAGAAGTAAATGAAGGGGTCTCGTATCTACAATACCCAGCCCTTGATTTACTTCTGATGCCGGGTGTACATGTGACTTTACAGTTACACAAATTTTTCAAGCTTTTAAATCCTTAAATTTTCGTAAATATGCCCTTCAGCCTACTATCGTTTGTTCACCATACAATATACTAGGGTCAGTGTTGGGCATTATCTAGATAATTTTATCTAGATAATCATCTAGATAACAAATTGGTTATCTATTATCTTTATCTAGATAAAAATAAAAAGGGTTATCTTTTATCTTTATCTAGATTATATTTTTGGCTATATGTTATCTAGATTTACTCTTTTCCCAACAGATAAACATACCTATAAGAAATATATTTGGATGGTTATTTTATTAAGGCAAAATTTTGACTAGCGGAAAGCTCTTAGTCACAAATATTGCAAATTGTAACTCAAGCTGGACTAGTGAAGTTTTGAACTCCGCGGGTCAAGTTGCGCTTCGCGGGGTCGACGATAGAGTGCGAAAATGGTCTAAATAGATTATTGGTTGATAGTAATACTGGCCCTAAGTTGTTTTTCTTTCATTATGATCAATGAAATAGCCAACCCCTTATCCTTTAAAAATAAATGTAAATCTTTAGCAACAGTAGGCCCAACAATAACACATTTTTGGATATTATTTCCCAAGTGTACTTGCAAGTGAAGAGTTTACAGGTTGGGAAAGAAAAGAAGAAATCAGCAAGTGAAAATGTGGATGAACTATTTCAAAACTTGGGTCCCAGGCTGTTTTGTATCTTCTTTTCTTTCCTGTAAACTCTTCTCTTGCAAGGAATAGGCCTATAGCCGATCGGCTTCTTACTATGTAAATTATTCCCAAGTGTATTGAAATGTTATCTAGCATAAGAAATTTACCGATGCATGATAATATGCAACTAAATCTGACATACATCGTAATTAATAACGTGTGGTGTTCATTTCATTAATCGTTTATCGAAATTTGATAATTTGAATTGTGTTTATTGCAGTGGTTAAATTTAAGGTGACCAGACGTACCGGTATGACCGATAAAGTACCGTTTTCAGAACACTTGTGCCGGTGTCCCGAGAGACTGGTTAAAATGTCGTATTTGTACTAGTTTTCAATTATGGAGGGGAAATGTCCCTGTATTCAGTCAACTGTACCATGTGGAAGGATAATGTTTTACGTGAAAAAGTAAATTCCTCTGATAAATACTAACAGTAATAATAACATTGTAATAGTTCTTCCACTTCCAAGAAGATAATTCATTTTCTCTAGGGGTGTGCGAGTATTATTCAATGATTTTGGTGGAGGTGCCGGGTCGCGCTCGAGTGTGAAAACGTAAACATCGTTATCTATTCTTGGCGTTACCTTACCAACCCTGAATATCCATAATACTAACCTCAGTCTTTTGATACAAATTTGTGTTCTTTTTGGAAGTTCTGAACTTTTTTGGCACAAAAAGGCCTAATAAAAATATGTCACTATAATGTTTGTATCAACATTTTCATGTAATACCAATTATACTACTGAATTATGTCATAGCCTAGCCCTAAAACCATATTTGCTTGATCATTAAAATGATCTTGAGAGAGATTGTTACTCTTTCACTTTTGGAGCTAACTTATAGACATATCAATAAATAAAATTAATTTTGAACATTGTAAAAAAAAAAATTGGTTGAAGAGTAACAGTGAAATTTAAAAAAGGACTTAGTACTCGGACTCAATACTAGTTATTTTAAGATTCTGACTCGACTCGAATTAAAAAATCAGGACTTGCACACCCCTAATTTTCTCAGTCATTATTTGCATTGATTTTGTTTATAGATAATGAAAAATCAAAATGTAATAATCATGCAACCGAAGTATATTTTTGATTAATGACATACCTACACTAATTATTTCGTTGTGAAGACAAAATGTAAGTATTAAAAGTTAAAACATGCATAAATTCAATGCATTTTCAATTATCTTTATTTTTATTGATTAGAACTTCATTAGTATGATGCCCTTATCAATACATTAGGGCCTACACGCATTATTTTCTGCCGAGTGCTTGTATTTTATTTTGTACTATCATTTTTAAACCACTAGATAAAGATTTTATGACTACAAAAATGTACACATTAAATTTTTAATTCATATTTTAATGTTAGAAAGCTGTTTTCTGGGCATTTGACCAAATATATCTCGAAATAAAATTTGCCTCCAGCGACTGGAGCTCTGCCCAGACCCCGAAATGGTCCGTGGGGTACAAAGTACATATTCTAACACTCTAGTTGTCCCAGTTTGTAACTTTCAAAATATGGTCACCTTACTAATATAATTAGTATAGATGCCTACATTTAAATTGGTCTAGTAGGTTATTAATTATTATGATTAGGTGCAGTCAGAATTGAACACTTCAATTATTATGGACCTTGCATTTTCCCAGCTTTGTTATATGATTATCTATTATCTAGATAACAATGGTTATCTGTTATCTTTATCCAGATGATTTCCAATTTCGTTATCTATTATCTTTATCTTGATGATTTTTTGTGTGGTTATCTTATCTTTATCTAGATAATATTTTTGGCTATCTGGCCCAACACTGACTAGGGTATCACACCAATCTAAAATGGGCTTTTAGGAAATCGTGTCTTGAAACTATGCACAAATATTGGCTTCACCCAATAATATGCGTTCCGAAATTACAACCCTTCTTGGTATCAGTACCCCCAAATATTTACCGAAACAATTGCCCAAATTTCAAAAACAAAACGTAGATGATTTACAGAAAAGGTAGCCGAGGGTACGTTTCTTCAAGGTCACTGGACATAAAGTCATATTATCATTTTTGCCGATGGGACCCAGGACCCCGATTCTATAACTCTGACCGAGTTGGATTCGGACGTTTTCTACCGTAATCGACTCGGCTGTTAGTGATCGACCCGGTTGAGGTTGATATCGTTGCGATATAATCCGTGACAACCGAGTCCGACTCGGTTATTTTTCGTTAGCCAAAATTTGTTTATGTTTGATTTGTAAAAATGGCGGATGATAAGCCTTGGCCTACACGTAAACACAACCAGATTATTAACTTTCTCAAACGAATAACAATAGTATGCTCAAAGAAAACCTACCTTTAGTAAGGGCCTACCCCTAAAAGTCCCGTACGTTCCCTTTTTTCATGAAATTATACCATTTAAAATCAATTTCTCCCCGATTGGAAAAAATATACACATCTATGTCATTTCGAATATTTGACAACTGACTGCGAATCATTTGTTCACATTTGACCGTCCACTGCCATGTAAATCATACCTTTCGACTTCGACCAACAACAACCGAATCGATTACCGTTTCTCCGGAGCGATTACTGTTGCTCCGCGTTGATTACCGTTGCCGAGTTGAACCCGTGAAGTTACTGAATAGAGGCCCAGCACGAAAACTACCAAGTTTGTAAAAAAATTCGGAAAAGGGAGGACAATTTTCTGTTGGTATGTAAATTCATAACAAGTTAGCCTAAAAGATTTTTTTAAAAGTTAAACTAGTTCATTATTGTGTACAATTATAATCTGCAGGTTGATCAAAGTCAGTCCGAAATCAAGAATATTATTTTGTTAAGTAGTCCTACTTTTGTTTAGACCAGAAATGTCGGGCCTTGACCCCGCTCACTGCTCGGACGTGAATACCAATACCAATAATATTTACAATATTAATTTTATACCCTAAAACTCACGTATACCGCTGGTTAGAGCAGATGGAGGATTCGAAAGCTAGTGTAACGGCTTCGTTCTCCTCGACGTCTGCTCGGCAGTCCGGCTTAGTGGAGGAACCTCTATGACTGTCAAAGTAACACCGTCCTTTCGGATGGGACGTTAAGCCGTTGGTCCCCTTTAGTACTTTTCGAAAGGAGTAGACTACGTGCCGGTACCGGGTTTCCCCTCCTCCCTTCTGTCCATACTTCATCCTCATTTATCACCACTCATCGTCTCGATTAGTCGAAGTGCATAAATATTAGACGTTAAGCAATATCCAATCACAAGACTCAACTAAGTTTGAATATTATTCTTGAATTCGGAGAGAATTTGTTAAAAAGTTTATAATTATTCACAATAGCCTATACAACTACATTTACGTCAATACAGGAAAATAATCAGTTTGAGGACGGGGCCAGAAGACTGTTCAATATCCCATGCAATTTTAACTATTTGAATGATAACATGGGCTTTGGAAAACAGGTAGAGCAGGTAGGTGGGGCATCAGAGAGTGGGGTATCCCGTATCGGAGACAAAAGGTTGGTGGGGCATCGGAGAGTGGGGCATAGGAGATGCGCTTCTTTATTTAGAGCGAAGATTTTATTAATTTTGTTTCTACACATCACTGCCTTCCACCTCCTTACAAGAAAAATCGTTTTTCTAAAATATCGTTCGATGTACGATTTGTTGCAGACGTTACGAATAGTTTTGTACTGAGGCCGTACAAATAGTTCTGCTCTCTCTCTCTCTCCTCTCATCTCTTCTTCTCTCTCTCTCTCTCTCTCTCTCTCTCTCTCTCTCTCTCTCTCTCTCTCTCTCTTTTTCTCTCTCTTTCTTTCTCTTTCTCTCGCTCTCGGTCTCTCTCTCTTTTGCCTCTATTGTCTTGATAACCTGCTCGCTTTCTCAACGCTCTCACACTGTTTACTTTTATGTTTTATTCTCCTCTTTGTCGCATTTCTCTCTTCAATACTCATACCGGCATAGATAGCCTATGTGTCAAAGTGTTCCGAGGTTTTCTTCAGTCATAAGGCTATTGCTGGGATTTAGTTCTCTTTTGTATTCCCATCACAATTCTAGCAGCCTTTTACTCTTGTTCGTTATTTTAAGAGGGTCACATGTTGTGTTCTAGGTCGGAGGTGAGGGTTCTAACCGACAGAGGGAGAAGATACAGCGACAGAGAGAAGCTGTTCCTATCACGGAGGTTGGGAGTGAATGCAAACTCACGTTCAAGATGCCAGGTCAGTAGTACCAATATGCAAGCAAGGGAAGAACTTGCCATGAAACGAGACATTAAAATTTATTCACTTCGATTACTTAATTTTTTAAACTAATGCAATGATAATTTGTGTAAGTTATTCTAGTTTTATTTAGTACTTTTGATTTTATTTTTTTAACATATTTTCTGGTTTGGGTTATTAAACTATAATTAATATTTGATTATATTTTTGTATATTATTCACTTGGATGCACAATCGTTTTTTTTTTAATTAATTTAAAAACTGAATAACATAGATGTAATGGAAGAATTTAGTTTAGGGCATTGAAATTACTATTGGAATTAATTTGATTAAAGTGGACAGACGCCAATATCTTATCTTATGTTGTCATTTACGTTGTTGTTGGCACATGCATATCTCAATTACTAACACAGATTTGCACGATGCTTCGGTGTCACAGACTGTGCATTCGTTTCAAGAAACAGAAATATTGTTATACCATACATTTATTGATTTAACACTTTAATTATAAAATTTAAACTAACGTAAAATAATAAACTTTTCTGGTTTACCCTATAGCCTATTAAAAATATAATGAATTATCATTGATCACGAAATGTTAATTGAATCTATTTTATTTCACTGCAGTCACGGTTTAAGGAAAAAAGAATACTAACACTTATTTTGTACTATAATCCACACATTAGCCTAATAATATCCTGATCATGACAAAATCCAGCTTCTCTACTGCAAATGATGAACAGATACACTTTGTAATTATTAGACAAAAAGTGACCAGGTCTAGTTTTCAGTGATCTGATCGATGTCCCCAGGTATCACGTCGTTCGACCTCTCCGCCACCGTCACGTCGCCGGGGGGTGTAACGGAGGACGCCGAGATCAACGAGGTAGAGGATGGTCTCTACGCTGTCCACTTCGTACCCAAGGAGCTTGGGGTTCACACAGTCTCCGTCCGGTACAAGGAGATGCACATCCCTGGTAAGCTCGCTTGCCGTTTGCCGGAAGGATTTATCTCTATTATAGTGAAAATAATTTAATTGGATGGCTTAGAGGTCACCAAAATAGGCTCGTTCGATATACTATTAAATGGATAAAATCTTAATTTTGCTCACTTGGCCTGTGCTCAGGAAATAATGGTGATAGTGGAAAGTGGAACGAGTTACCTTTTTAGGACAAAAGACTGGGCCCGCAAATTATGCTTTCTACCTTAACAATTTGAAATTTGTGATTTTTTAAAAATAATTTTAGAACTTCTTTACGTTTTTTCCCTTGTGTTTTTAGAAGAAATGCTGATTTTGGATTTCAAATTTATATTACATTTTGTTATGAGTTTATTTCGAGGATAAGATTTCTTTTGCAATTTTTTTGTTCTTTTCTTTTTTTTACATGTTCAAATTGAATCTCTTACAGGTAAACAAAATATACGGGACATCCCGGAAATTTTGTGTATTTTTGTATTTTTATGTACACTGTGATTTTTAATCTATTACTAAAATCCATCTAATCATTAGAATTTAGTATGGAAAAGTTTTACCAATCCCGAACAAAACAAAGCAGCTTCTTACACGGGTTAAAAGTATGAAAAACTGGTAGATATAAATGTGTAGCTTTTGAAAAGTGGAGGGAAGTATATATCCCACTGCCCAATAAAGGTTAGCTTTACACCATCGAGACAAGATCGATTTACCAAATACGGTTCATTCCCAAACATCTATCATGTATTCTCGGTGGTAAATTTGTGGGTAGACGCAAAAAGACCCACGAAAAAGTCTCAACGGTTATTTTGGTTAAGTGATTGCAAAAGTAGTATCCCGCTCCCCGTCCCGTGCAAGAGGACAAGATTACAAAACAGCATTCAAAATTATTAAATTTTTGTGTCTCTTTTGGTGTTGTGTCGAAATTCGCCCTCCACAAAATGTTTTTGGAAAAGGAATAATTTTGCTTTCTTAGTTGGATGAGCGAAGCGAAGACTTCAATTTCACCGGCCCCCCAAACACCCCCAAAACACCCCCCTCGGGTGTTTTTTTTTCTTCTGTTTGTTCGTGCTCTACCGGGCAAACGGCATATGCGATCTTGATGAAAATTGGAGCGGACCTTTGAAATCTCTGATCTTAGACCTGCCATGTTTTTGGGTACAATCAAAGAAATATTTCTCATTAATACGTTACTTTTACGATCTTTACGTTTTTTAATGCGATATTTTCGTGACATTTGGGCCGATTCTGACCAAACGGGTGGGGCTACAACGTTCATATTTTACATGGTCATTAAAGTAATGGTGATGTAGTACCTTTTGAAAGAAAAAATTGAAAAAGTTGCCAGAATCCATAGAAATAAAGGTTTTAGTATAAGTTTTTTGAGGTGTATAATAATTAACAAGTAACTATAGAAACTTGACAACAATCACCTTCAAGGCTACAATGAGTGCAAGTCTTCGGGCCTCCAGATATTTTACATTCTATTAATTAGTATTACCATAGCAATTAGTACTACTTTATAAAAATTATCCTAATTTGACAAACATGATTTTGCATTGGAACTTTAAGATGTAAAGAGATCCTACGCATACTAAATACTTAAATAAAGCTCATCCATCAACAGCGACTAAAAAAAGCTTTCGCAAAACGGCCTAGTGTATAATAACATTTGTTCCTAGATGCACAGCAAGAGTGTTGCCTTGTTGGCATCAGTGATGGAGCATCTTCACACAATAAGAGCAGCAGTATTCTTAAAATACACACCTACTTACGCCCGGCACAAAGTTGTGCATTAATTCTTGATCCAATACTTACCATTTAATTATATTTAACCACCATTTTGCTTAAAACTTCAACAGGGTTATATCGTCTTATCTATCCGAAATTGAAATAGTTTTTTGGGTGTTAATGGCTAAGTTCTTTCGGATGCATCGATTTCTTGTTTGAAACTACTTTTATTCACCGCATGCAAGTCAAGTGTCTAGTAATCTTGTAGACTGTTAGTAGTAGTATTTAGCTTACCAAATCACTGTTCTACCCTCAAGAATACCGAAATACCACCTGGTGCGTCAACCCACATTTTTATTATATAAGTAGACTAGACCGCTTCGCGAACGCTTTTTCTAGTCGCGTTGATGGATGAAATTTTTCGTAATTTTTTGTATTCGTTGGATCTCTTTACTTTTTCAAGTCCCATTGCAAAATCATTTTTGCTTAATTGGGATAATTTTTATAAAGTAGTATTAACTGCTATGGTAATAACAATCAACAATAGAATGCAAAATATCTCAAGGCCCAAAGACTTGCTTCTGTAAGCATTATAGGTGACTATTGCCAAGTTTTTTAGTTACTTAATATTACTTTTCAATTATACACCTGTAAAAGGCTTGTATTAAAACCTTTATTTTTATTAATTTTGGTCAACTTTTTCAATTTTTTCTTTCAAAAGACACTACATCTCCAACATCTCCATAATCTTAATATATATATGTAAAATATGAACGTTGTAGCCCTACCCGTTTGGTCAGAATCGGCCCAAACGAAAATATTGTATTAAAAATCGAAAAAAATCGTAAAAGAACGATTTATATGAGAAATATTTCTTCAAATGTCATTAAAATCATAACATTTATATACTTTAAATGATTTCAAACCTTCCCATAAAGTTTCATCAAGATCGGAGAAGCCGTTTGCCCGGTCGCGAGCCAAATATCACGGAAATATCGCATTAAAAATCAATTCATGAGAAATATTTCTTCGATTGTACCCAAAAAAAAACGTGGCATGTCTTAAGTTTAGAGATTTCGAAGGTCCCCACAAATTTTCATCAAGATCGCATATGCCGTTTGGCCGTTAGAGCACGAACAGACAAGAAAAAACACCCGAGCTAACTTTTTGGGGGGGTCAGTGAAATTGAAGTCTTCGCTTCGCTCATCCAATTATAAACTGGGGGTTATGGACATAATGTTGAGAGGGCTTGCTCTACTCTTCCCACCACCAATGTTTATGTATTATGTATTATGTATTTAAGACTTATTGAAACTAAATTATAATACTATTACTAATACTATATAACATGGTATTTGTTTGTTATTATCGTCTTGGCTGTTCGAATTGTAGATTTAAACTAGGAAAACGCTTAAGTCCCGCCGCGTTGTTGGATGAGCGTAATTGGTGCATTGAGCTGCCATGTGTTATGCGGATTTTCTGTTGTTCTGTGAAAAAATCATAACTAAGTTGAAGATTTTTTTAAAATTAAATTAAATTAAATTAAAAATTAACTTAAATTTTAAATTTTTTTAATTAATCGAAATTTTAAAAAAGGAAAAAATCGTAATATTGAAATTTTCTTAAGAAATAATTATTCGATTGCACACAAATTTTACACGAATATATTAATTCAAAAAATTAAGGTTCTGTGAAAAAATCATTACAATAGGATAAAGCATGTAGGTGTTACAAGTCAAAGAATTGTTTTAAAAAAGAAAAAAAACGTAAAATTTCGATTTTCATGAGAAATAGTTTTTTGATTGCGCTCAAATTTCACACGAATACCTTAATTCATAAAATTAAGGTTCTGTGAAAAAATCATTAAATTCGGATAAAGCATGTAGGTGTTATAAACTGAAGAAATTTTTTAAAAATCGTAAAAAATCGTAAAATTGCGATTTTAATGAGAAATAATTTTTCGATTGCGCTCAAAAAACGTGGCAGCTCTTGGTTCAGAGATTTCGAAGGCCTCCATAAAATTTCATCGCAATTGGAGTATCGGTTTAGCCGGAATCGTGCTAACAGACACACAATAATACAGAAAAAAAAACATTCCGGATTTTTTTCTCCAGTGTAGTGAAATGGAATCTTCGCTTCGCTCATCCAAAAAATCTAATCATTCCTAAACTTCATCTCACAGAATGTTGGTATTACATTTTAACATGTCGTGCGTGAAGGAGTTACGTGGCGCGGTATAATTATCACTATTTGAATAACATAATGTATCAATGAGCATAAGACTTCATAACGAGATTAAGTATAAGAATGAAAGGCATTCCAAGTGATAAGAACAATTGATGGGCAAAGTGAGTGCAACAAGCTGTGAGATGAAGACTTCGTCACGTTTTGTTTGTTTGTTGTGCTATGCTATTGTTTTTTTTGTCTCCCAGACGAGATCTTCGACTTGAATGTTTTTTTTTTCACGGGAACGTCCGAACGTCGACATCTTAATACGTATAGGGAAAGTTCTATGAAACAAAATCATTAGCTCGTGACTCCAATCACTCACCAACAAGAATTTGAAAAGAAAAAGGTGTATTGACTGAAAATGAGGGTTGTGTACTCGCTGTAAACACCATTCCGACAGGGTTCAAGCCTATAATTT
Organism: Sweltsa coloradensis; assembly: GCA_024449915.1. Classification (NCBI taxonomy): domain Eukaryota; kingdom Metazoa; phylum Arthropoda; class Insecta; order Plecoptera; family Chloroperlidae; genus Sweltsa; species Sweltsa coloradensis. The sequence goes on from JAMZAV010001820.1 coordinate 92,357, forward strand.
ATTTTCTTAACTCAATTATGTACTGTTAATTGTAAGTTAATTGATTAGAAATTACTAGAGATGTGCAAAAATGGTGAGAACGAAACAAGTGATTTAAAGTTGCAATAATCCCTTCAAATTCTGTTTGCACATGAATCAGCTGAATTGTGATTGAAAGGTACCAATTTCCAATTCCCGAATTTTCGCGATATTTTAGTTGATACCGCGAACTAGTGGCGAAATTAGCAATTATGTCTTTAAACGCGTATTAGGTCACGAAATTCCAATCAAAGTTTTTTCAAAGTTTTGGTGGAGGTGCCGAGTAGGTAGTCAAACTTTTTTATCCTGGCTGGTACATAATATGATGGAGGTGCCGGTCATAAAACGCAATTGAAATAAATTATCTTAATATCATAATATTGACATTACACAAAAATGCATAATTTCGTAATTTTGGTGGAGGGCACCTCCAGCTGTCAGACTCTGTCAGAAACTTTGAAAACTGAAGGCTGAAATTGAGCTTAAAATTGAAACCGATTCTCACTCTCATGTGCTTGTTTTTTCTCTAAATTTATCATAAATTGTCCTGGAATTTGTGATACTGATACTTTACAACTAGGTGTTTTTTTTTTTTTTTTTTACATTAATGTTTTTTTTTTTGGGGGGGGGGGGGAATAACGAAAAATCGCGAATTTTAATTTTTAAGATGCGAGTTTCAAACTTTAAAAAAAAACAGTTATCTGAATTTGTACCAGTGTTAAAATAAAAGGTCGATTTGGAATAGATTGTTTCTGATGTGCCATGCAAAACGAATACGATGTCCGTTGACAAAAGTGAATGCATGTGTGGTTTCCGTCATGAATTAAACTTCGCCTCTGTTGTATTTGGCACGGAATTCTACTTTGATTACAGCACACAGATAGTGAGTGCTAGAAATAGCAGCATTATCTGTCGCACAGCCAACTTGATTCATTAAAGAACACGCAGGTTAAATAAACGCCACCTCGGCGAACTTGTTGTTGAAACACCGTGTTGTTTCTTTCATTAACTTGCAATCCTGTTAAAAATATACAATGTTGATTTTACGTGCCCGCATCGTGGGAATAGGGAACATACACACAGTTAAAATATTGACGTGGGTGAATGAAATCAATAGAAAACCACTTTAAAACACCATTTCTGAAATTTAAAGCAATCCAAAATAAATATTTCTAATTCTATTGAGGTAGAAAGTTTTACGTTAGCTAGTTCCCACGCAAACCGCAAGAGAGTATAGGACATGCGCTTTAGGCAAATTGCTGTTCGCTAGGCTGGCTGACACCACAGGTGTTGGAAATTTTGAACATATGTCACGAAAGTGGAAATATAGGGCTCTTCAGTAATACATTTCTAAAAATTTGTTAAAAATTTACGAAAAATAAATATTTTTTTAAAGAATTTTGTTAAAAACTAAAAAAATTAACTATATTCGTGATTTTGTTTCTGGATGATTAAGACAAATTTTTGAAAATCTGTGACCGTAGGGCTGTCCATGTATGCTTCATTGACAAGTTTGTAAAGTTTCATATACGTCGGATGCTTCTTGGCCGAGCGAATAGCGATCCTAGTTGATTATGAATGAATTAACAATATCCTTCCTAGATAACACAACTAAATTTACTGTTCGGTCTCTCGACAACTCGTGTCAAAACAATGGGTCCGTTCTTCTAATTTTCTTTAAAAATTAGATTACAAATCACATTGTTGAACATATGCAACAAATAATTGACATTATTCTTTGTGATAGAATTGCCGTTTACAAATTGTTAATTATGCATATCAGAAACAAAATCTTTTCCGAAAAGTTTGTACAAACGACATAATCAGCAAAAACGAATTGTTTGGTTATACAATACGTTACAGGTTGATTGAGAATACCAAATTATGACGTTTTGCCCGTTTTTCCCGCCGAAATTCTTAGTACAATTTTCGACTATTTTTCATATAAAAAAATAATATTATCTAAATAATTAAAAAATTTTGTTAACGTTTTCTGATAGATCTAATCAAGCGTATCAAAATAAGTCAGGCATATAAGACGAAAACGTGCAATAATGTTGAGCAAATAGTAAATTCAATATTATGAACATGGGTAGCGAATTAAAAGATTGCATTGCCATTACTCATTAGTGAATGTTTGACTGGCGAGACGCTTTACCACCAAATAATATTATTTGCTAAACCGCTCGTTGTTTCCGTTATCAAATAAATGTGATGCGGACTCTATTAAAAATCGTCATCAATTTGCCTCTAATTCAAAATTTAAACTCGGTTCCCAAATTTTGTCATTAACCTTTCTCTATCAATGGCTGGTTCTTTGAAACGAAAAGGGAATATACCTTAACTTTTTTTTATTACTCCACTACATTAAGAACTTCATTCGGAATACGTTAATCATATTTTTTTATTATTTAGATAAGATTTTCATTTATAAAAGTAAGCTGTAAGTTGCACCAATAATAATGGCGGGAAAAACGAGCCACTACGTCAATGGTATTGTTGCGAATCGGCCAATGAGGTAATGCCCAACAGTGATACTAGGAAAACGCTTAAGTCCCGTCGCGTTGTTGAGCGAGCACCGGTACGTGCAACAACGACCCGAGTACGACATTCCCATAATGTTACATACCAATAAGTCTTTAAGGTCTTGACTGATTTAGCTGAAAATTTGTAAAATAGGAGAGAATGTTGTACTTATTGACCCTGCAAAATTTCATAACGATCGGAACATTTTAATTTTTTTATTTTATTTTTTATAACCAACGATCGGATTTTGTTCAAAAACTATACAGCAACCCTGGTGGTATGTACACGTGTGAAAAATTTCAGGTCGATCAGAGAAACTGTGCGACCTGTATCGAAACAGTAACAGAAAAAAAAAGAAAAAAAGACATTCGAGCCATAAGAGTCAAGTGGAGACGCTCGCTCAATTAACTGTGTAATCTAGAAGGTGGTAGTTCATTCATTGATCCAAAGACATTAAACAACTTTGCCCATTGGTCAACAATGCTCTAGCGTGCTCTAGACCTAGATCTTGACGTCACGTGCTGTTTGCGCGGGAAATACAATACTACAAACTTTGAGCCTCAATAGAATTTAAATTTTTATTTTAAATTGGTTTTAATTGCAGTAATGGCGTTTTAAGTGGTTTTCAATCCATTTCTCATACCCACGTCAATATTTGGACTTGGTGCATATTCCCTAATAAGTATAGGGGTCTTTTGGTTATCTTCGATCGCATGACTGCCTACTACCTGGTACTACTACTACCTTACTATAGTGATTACAGCTTTGTGGTCTGCAAATGTGTTGTAGGGTCACCCTTCCAGTTCACCGTGGGCCCGCTCAAGGACGGCGGCGCCCACCGCGTGCACGCCGGCGGGCCAGGGCTAGAGAGAGGGGAACAAGGCCAGCCCTGCGAGTTCAATGTGTGGACAAGGGAGGCGGGAGCTGGATCTCTTGCCATCTCAGTGGAGGGTCCCAGCAAGGCAGAGATCGACTTCAAAGATCGGAAGGACGGCTCTTGTTACGTCAGCTACGTTGTTTCCGAGCCAGGTAGGACACTCCAACAATATAATCACCATGCATGAGGATGCATGAAGGAAACAGGGCGAAATTATAAACTAAATTCAAATAATGAAACATACAAGAAACGAGAAATAATCTGATTCGTTATAGTCTAAATATAGAATTTCTGGAATATCAAAACTATTTGTGTGCCTAGTGGTAACTAGCGCCTAGTTACTGCGGATAAAGCGGAACTAATCAAGTCCAAATCTTCCAGCTAATACCTACTTCCCACCAATACCTACCTGAGTTCCTTCAATCTCCATGATGGGAACGAAGTTGATGATTCTATGGTAGCAGTGAGCAACCACAAAAATGTTTTTCTTAATAATATTTTATTTATTAGCTGACTCGACAGGGGTGTGAAATTACAAAATGACATTTGCCTACCCGACTTATAGGGATACTCTTTACTGTGTAGTTATCAGTGAATATGAAAGTAGCATGTAACTAAATGGCTAGTTCAAATCTCCAAAATAGAATTCAATAACTAGAAGTAGTGAAAAATGGTTATAACGAATTCGAGAATTTTTTTAAATGTCACTTGTATTGCCTAAAATGTACCATTGTCGACGAATTAAATCATTTAAAGAGAGAAAAACACATTTTGAAAACGCAAAACCTCACCATTAGCGCAAAAAAAATACGAACGAAACTGTCTGAAACTAGTCAAAACGGAAATTAACTCGCGAAATTGAAACTAACAGTGCTCAAAATGCGAGAAGATTATGGAGGTGCCGGTCCAAAATAAAAGCGATTTTTGGTGGAGGTGCCGGTCCAGACAGAACATGACTCGTGCGGAGGAGGCACAGTAAACAGAACAGACGACAATGCAACGTCGTCGGTGACGTGCGAAGGGTGGGAGGAGTCATCACGGGCTCCGCATAAAGAGACCGCCAAAATAACGGCGCTTATCAAGGTGCGCGGAAGCGTACCGGGCCAAGCCACGCGCGGCTCCGCTTCCACTAGCGCCTATTACCGCACGCCTACATTAGCACTTAACACGGTGTCGCCGACGCGAAACCATGTGAGATAAAAACCTGCAACTTGCTTCAATCGATGGGCTTTTACTATGAGATGACCGATTTCAAATTTCATCCCGATCTGATGATGCGTCTAGAAGTTATTGAGACGTCAAGATCGTTCGAAATAACTTTCTTCTTGGGCTGGCTGGCTGGCTGGCTGACGAATTATGTATCAATTTGTGCTCAATGGATTATGTTAGAGGAGCCAAAATTTGCACCGATGTCAGTCATCTCAGTGGCTATGTGCTTGACAAACGGTAATTGGATTTGATGACCGGAAGCTTAGATAATGCAAAAAAACAAATTATTTTATTTATAACTGCGATGCTCAAACCTTTTAATTATCAATGAGTGAGATTTTATTTTGAATCATTGTAAATAAAGTAATTTTCTCTACTTGGATGCTAACATCCATACCGTGTACGTTCTAAAAAAAATATTGATATACCATACAAAAATGCAAAAACTTGCAAAAAAGGGGCCAAGCCGAAAACGAGGAAGATACAAGTGACTCAACTGCATAAAGTGGTGAGATCTAGAAGTGTGGCCAAGCCCATTATTTTGTTTAAAATAATAAATATATTTATTAATTATATAATAAATTAATAATATAATATATAAATATCCAAATTATTATCTACTATAATTATGAAATAAATATATATTAACAAAAGTAACATAAACATTAAATAAATTTATTGAAACATTTACATGTGGAAATATCAAAATTAACAAACGCCATTCAAAATTAAAAGCTTGGTTGATGGATTTGGATTAGTTATGTTTTGGTTAGTCAGTAACGACAACCAAGTTAATTCATCAACCAAGCTTTTTATTTTGAATGGCGTCTGTTAATTGTGATATTTCCACATGTATGTAAATGTTTCAATAAATTTATTTAATGTTTACTGTTATTTTTGTTAATATATTTATTTCATAATTATAGTTAGATAATAATATGGATATTGATATATTATTAATTTATTAATTAATAAATACATTTATAATTTTAAACAAAATAATGGGCTTGGCCACACTTCTAGATCTCACCACTTTATGCAGTAGAGCCACTTGTATCTTCCTCGTTTTCGGCTTGGCCCCTTTTTTGCAAGTTTTTGCATTTTTGTATGGTATCAGGAACTCTGCGGAAAAGTCCACCAAAATAAAGGCGTGTACAAATATTTGTTTTTTTTCTTGGGAATCGATTCTAAATAGATTCTTAGGTGACAATGATTTGATTCTAACTTTTTAGGAATCGATGTCATCTCTACTTTATACGGCGTAATTAAGTAAGGGCTCCGCTTTTTCTTTTTTTTTTATTGTAAATAACGTTTTTGACTATTTTTGTGAAATCGCAAAAAACACAAGTTTTTTTAAACGAAATTTGGGTTTTTATAATATCACCAATTTTTATTTTTTATTTACATTTACCTCTAGCAATAACCAATCAATCACAATCGATGTTGTGGTTATTGATTTAGTTATTGATGCCTTTATGGATCCAGTATTTGGACACCTGTCGGTGTTTGCCCATTAATTAATAACTAATCCTGTTGAACGTTCATGCCTAAACCTGTATTGATTGAAATCAATATCCAATCAATAATTATTGAATTTTCAGCTGTCATCATTAATTAATTATGTAAACGAATCAGTGAAATGTTACTGTTGAATTAATTTCGTAATATATAAACATATGTGCTTAGGGCAGATTTAAAAGTGTCTAATGAGCGAATCTCCCTTAACTCAAAAAAAGAGAATTCCAATCATTACTAGTCTTGTAGTAGAAGAAGAAGTCATTTTGGTAAGCTGTTGTTCTTGCAAATGGAGGCTACCAAGTTCTGCTGCACGACTACGGACATGCAATCTTGCGTACGGGTCCAGATCAGTAGTGCCGTGTAACATATCCCATAGAAACTAAAGTTCTACTTTCTTCCTGTAACTTTCAAGCAATGGAATGTCTAAAGATGAAAGTCTTGCAGTAGTACCTCAGCTCAGCCTCAGCCACATACCCACAAGAAGTTCAGACAACAAATTAGATCTAACTAAATAGTGACAAAAAATCTATTTAAGTCGTTTAACCAGTTCCCACTCGAACACTGAAGTTAAGCAACATCGGGCGTGGTCAGGGGTTGAGTGGGTCGCCGCTCTGCCCTGAAACACACGTATATCGCTGGCTAGAGCAGACTAGGGTTCGTAAGCTTGTGTGACAGCTTCGTTCTCCTTGGCGCCGTCTGCTCGGCAGTCCGGGTTAGTGGAGGAACCTATATGACTGTCAAAAGTTACACCGTCCTTTCGGATGGGACGTAAAGCCGTTGGTCCCCTTGGTACTTTTCGGTAGGAGTAGGCTATGTGCCGGTACCGGGTTTCCCCTCCTCCCTTCTCTATTAAATTTGCACTAGTGGGCTACATTGCCTGTTGCAAATAGAGACATAAATAAATAAATAAATAAATAAATAAATAAATAAATAAATAAATAAATACGAAAATAGTCAGGGGTTACATAGTTAGCGGGAAAGTATTAAGCGAGAGCAGGAGAAAGTGTGTGAGAGGCAGTATGGTAAGAGGGGAGATTGTTTGGTAAGGGTGGGAGAAGGGAGAAGGGGGGAGGGTGCAAGAAGAATAGTGTGAGAGAGCAGAGAGAGACAGAATGCCGAGCGGAGAAATTGTTTGAGGAGGGTGCAAGAAAAGAGTGTGAGAGAGCGGGGAGAGTGAGCGAGACAGTATGGCAAGTATGGGTGAGTGGGTGGGTGTGTTGGTGCAAGGAGGAACGTGGTAGGGAGAAGGGAGAAGGGGGAAAGAAGGTGAGAGTATGGTTTGAGGTAAGGTGGTTTGGGTGTATGCAAGGAGGAGGCTATAGAGAGGTGGGGGAGGGGGCAGGGGATGAGGGTTAGAATGGTGTGAGGTTAGGTTGTTTGGGTGGGTGCAAGGAGGAGGGTGATAGAGAGGGGGAAGAGGGTGAGGGTATGGTTGAGGTTAGGTTGTTTGGGTGGGTGCAAGGAGGAGGTTGATAGAAAAGGGGAAGATGGTGAGGGTATGGTTTGAGGTTAGGTTGTTTGGGTGGGTGCAAGGAGGAGGGTGATAGAGAAGGGGAAGAGGGTGAGGGTATGGTGTGGGTTAGGTTGTTTGGGTGGGTGCAAGAAGGAGGGTGATAGAGATGTGGGGGAAGAGGGTGAGGGTATGGTTTGAGGTTAGGTTGTTTTGGTAAGGAGGAGAGTGATAGAGAGGGGGAAGATGGTGAGGGTATGGTTTAAGGTTAGGGTTGTTTGGTTGGAGGTAAGGAGGAGAGTTATAGTGATGGGGAGGGGGGGGGGGGGAAGAGGGTGAGAATATTGAGGTTGTATGGGCAGAGAGGTAGGTGCATAAAGGATACTGTGCACGCGCGCTCATGAGTATGAGAGAGATTGATTTTCATATTTCTCATTTCAGACGATTATTTTTATACCTCTTATGCAAATTTCTGGCCATTTGCCCAAAACAGTTTCACACGTTCATGCGCAATATTGTCATAAATTGGATGGCCCGTGCCAAAAATAGTTCTCCAGAACTTCTGTCTATTTGCATCGCTGGGTGGGGCACAAGGAGAATTGCGGAGGGGATTTGGGGGGGGGGGGGCGAAGCGATGCAAACACTGGAGAGAAACCGGACCGAGTTGACACCGAGCTGTGATGGGGGAATACAACAAAACACAACCTTTCCGAACCTACAAAGTTTGTCAAGAAATCAGATTGGATAATAACACTACAGATGGCGCAAACAGGGACCAGCCTGAAGGTAGGGCACACGCACAACAATCTTAAGTTAGTTGACATGTTTATTCGAGTTTTCGATCAGGTGTTTCATTCTTAAGCTAAGTAGGCCTACAACCTGTTTCCGTCGGTAGCTAACCATCGGGGGAAAAAACAGCAAACGTGCAGTTAACGAAATAAATAGACTTATTAAACCCAACTTATAAAGTGACATGGAGCCAACGTCTTTATAATTAACTTTTTTTTTTCGTTGAAGGCATCTTATCGTTTTTGACGCAACGCATGATAAGCGAATTTAATAAAATACACGTTTTTGCATTAGGCGATAAAAAGTCCATTTCACACGCAATGAAGACAGCAAAAATGTCATCGTTGAATATTTCTACTTAGTTAAGATGGCCAGTGATGAAAGGAGCTGTGCTGTAAGCGCGGCCTTGAAGGCAGCCACCCACACGAGCTACACTTACATCCAGAACTATTTATACTCTTAATGAGGGATTGCCAAATTCAGTTATTTTGGACAACCTGATAGAGAAATCTCGATTTATAAATTGAGAATTCGTTCTCTAGAGAGTGAATAATGACGGCGTGTTGAGCCTTTAACCGCGGCGCGTGGGCGTGCACATGGTGATTCCGCGCGTTTTCCGCGGTTCTCTATTGGGGGGGGGGGGGGGGCGTGGGGAGGCATACTTATAGTAAGTGTACACATGTTTTGAGACAATATTACCCGCTCGAAGATTTGAATTATGTGCAAAATTGGGAGTTAAACTCTCTTTTGAATCCGGACTCGTTCAACACAGTTCAGCTTCTGGGGATAGATTATGTTCTCAGATCGTGGTATTCCGATCTCGATTCGTACGATCCATGTGCGCGATGGCTCATAAGGTTTATGTCGTTCCACGTGACAGAAATCAGAGAAATTGTTCAAATAACACATAATTACTCGTTTAGACTCTTTAATCTTAAAAGTTGGCTCAATGTTTTAATTAGAAATTAAGGATGAAACAACAAAGGCTTATTTCATTGATGATATATTCGTGTTTCCCCATAAGGCTATTAGGCTGCGTTTTTATATATTCCCAAATATGCTGCCAAGTCAAAATAAAGTGAATGGCTTTGAAACCTGGCTCTATTAGAAAATCAAAACTTTTTTTCAAATTTTTCTGATCGGGCACATGGCAAATATCGCCTCTTCAAAATAATTTAAAATTTCAATTCGCCCAAGCCCACCATTCAACGTAGGGTGTTGTGTTTTTGTGACATTAATTTTCAACTGGTTTTCTAGAGACTGACTGAGAGAAAAAAGATTTTCTTTTACAATTGTCTTTTCTGCGAAATTTTCGTTTGCCGGTATTTTGTACCGATTTGTACCGCCATACTAGAAAATACGCAGGAAAAACAATTGTTAAAAAAATCTTTTTCCTCTCAAGTCACCCTCTAGAAAACCAGTTGAAAATTAATGTCACAAAAACACAACTTCCTACGTTGAATGGTGTGCTTGGACGAATTGAAGTTTGAAAATTATTTTGAAGAGGCAATATTTGCAGTGGGCCCGATCAAAAAAAATTGAAAAAAAGTTTTGATTTTCTAAAAGAGCCAAGCCATTCACTTTATTTTGACTTGGTAGCATATCTGGGAAAATAGAAAAACGCGATCGAATAACCTTAATTGAAGGAAACTTAAAAGCTGTTCATCTCTTCATGATCCCGTCACCTATGTTGTAGGAGAGTACCGAGTGGGGATAAAGTTCAACGACCAACACATCCCTGACTCACCCTACAAGCTGTTCATCTCTCCGGCTATGGGCGACGCGCACAAGCTTGAAGTCTTCCAGTTTCCAGACTCCGGTGTCCAGGCGGATAAGCCCGCCGCTTTCCTCTGCAGGAAGAACGGAGCCAAGGGCGAACTGGACGCCAAGGTAGGACACAATTCCTCGAGGATAAAAGTAAAGAAGTTCTCAGTCTAGTCCTTGATTTACTTCTGTCTGTGGGTGTGAGTGAAGAAGACTCATTTGCAGTTGGCAAATAGCAATTCGCTCGGCCATGAAGTATTCGACTCACATGAAATTTAGCAAAGTTGTCAATAAAGCATGCATGGAGAGCCCTACAGTCATAGATTTTCGATATTTTGCGTTACAAATCGTGAAAATCAAATAATTTTGTTTTTTAATTTGAAAACAAATTTTAGTAAAGCGTTGTTGTAGAGCCCTTCATTGTTGCTTCCATGACAACTGACCAAAATTGAAATCATCTGAGATGTTAGTCAGCCGAGCGAATACGAATTTGCTGAACACGCATGTCCTATATGCTCTTAATAACATACACTTTCTATTTGGAGTCGGTGGAGTAAGTTCTAATAATACATTTTAGAGGGATTTTAATAGCTGTAAATTGTCAACAATGTGCTGTAAGTGGGAGCCCTGCATTGGCTACTGAGAAATACATTGACTGTGTTGGTGGCTAAGTCAGAGTCAAGATTGTTTAAATTGTTTTTTTTTTATGATAATAATCTCTTCTTTAGAGATAGCAAAAATGTATGTTCTTTCTTACAAAGACCATCCTCACAAATTCAGGCGTAACTTGGGCCTCAGGGCTGTCCGAAGTGCGGAAAAAATCAAAAAGTTTGCAGAATTGTGCTGAACATTGCTGTTTAACAATTAGATGGTGCAAGCCGGGACTTTGATAGTTTTACAAATGTACCAGTCTTTCATATAAAAGCCATAAACGCCCAGGACTGTACAAATCGTGGTAAGCAGAATAGACCTTAACCCCCTAACATATACTAGCTGATGGTTGCGAGATGTATCTACCTCCTTTCTCGCCTTAATTGTACGACCGGCCGAGGAACACCCTGTACCCAGACAGGGTGATAATGTAGTACCTACACCCTTGGATCCCCAGTCTCAAATACGTCCGTACAGGCGCTAGCGTACCAAATTGAAGCGTCAATCTGACCAATTCAAGATGGCGATTTGGCGTTTCAATTTATGCTCGACATATGTTTTAGATGCGATTAAGTTTTTTTCTGGATTGTTTTGATATGGTTTTAGCTTGTGCAGCATGGGAATGCACAAACAGAAACAATAAGAAGTTATTGCATAAGGGAATTTAGTAATCATTTGGGGTTAATGGCTAATATGCTCACCTGTCAACCTGAGAGCCATCTTGAAAAATATTTGGACTACAAATCGCTACAACCTACTTAAACATACAAACTGACCTCTTCAAGATGGCTTCTAATTGACATGCCAGTTGACCAATAACAGGGGATCTAGCCTACTTTAGTTGTTAAAATATCATTGCCTACACCCGTGTCCTGGCTTGCTCTTACAGATAGTCTCCCCGTCTGGCACCGAAGACGACTGCTTCATTCAGACCATCGACACCGACACATATTCCATCCGGTTCATGCCCCGTGAGAACGGTATCCACAACATCCACTGTAAGTTCAACGGCGTCCACATCCCTGGCTCTCCGTTCCGCATCAAGGTTGGCAAGGAAGACGCCGACCCCGCCGCCGTCCACGCCGCAGGAAACGGCCTCGGAGACATCAAGACAGGTGGGTGCTCACCTCAACAGATGCCCTAGATCATTTCTAAATAACACTTTGATTAATGAAGAAACATATGGCTATTCAGAGCACTCGTACCGATATTTTGAAAGTCAATGGAAAATGCATGAAAGTTAGTTTTGAATAAAAGAAGAACTTGAAGAAAAAAGAAATGAAAAAAACTTTTTTTGGATGGGACAAAAGCTCCAATTTGGTTATTATATGCAAATTTTGGGTCAATAAGAAAATGTTTGTTCTAGGTGCAATACTTAATTTTAAGCTGTATGATAAACACACCTTTGTCTCCGTTCTGAGTATAAGGGAAAATAATTTTCTGAAATAATATTTGATGTGCGATTTTTTTTTTGTCACATGGTACAAATAAGAGTTTTGAACCAGTGGATGAAAAAAATCGTACGTCAAACGTTATTTCAGAAAATTATTTCCCCTATACTCAGTACGGAGACAAAAGTGTGTTGAAACAATAAAAAAAGTCATAGCTTAAAATTATGTATTGCACCTAGAACCAACATTTTCTTATTGACCCAAAATTTGCATATAATAGTTCAAAATGGAGCTTTTGTCCCATCCCACAAAAAGTTTTTTTCTTTTCTTTTTTATTCAAGTTCCTCTTTATTCAACTAACTTTCATGCATTTTCCATTGACTTTCAAAATATCGGTACAAGTGCTCTGGAATAGCCTAACGCACACTCCCTTTATTTATTGTGGATCAATCCAAAAATGCTAACTTAATTGCTTTGATGTTTTTTTTTTTACCCTTTCAATTTTCATGACATCTCTGCAAAGTTTCGTACATGAGTGATCCTAGTCGGCTGCCCAATCACAATTAAACTACGTTTATTTCTAAAACACTTTGGCCTATCTGTACGAGGCTGACTATGGCGCTTGTTTCCAGGAGTGAAGACTGACTTCATGGTTGACACATGCAACGCGGGGGCTGGTACATTGGCAGTAACTATCGACGGTCCTTCCAAGGTCTCCATGGACTGCACAGAGGTGGAGGAGGGGTACAAAGTCAGGTACACACCTCTCGTACCCGGAGACTATTACATCAGCATCAAGTACAACGGCTACCACATTGTTGGCTCTCCATTCAAAGTCACATGCACAGGTAAGTTGGCATTAAGATTGTCTTGGCTACCGGCCATTTAGTAGAAACTTGCTCGAGTAACATTTTTGTAATGAGATCTATTTTAGTGAATAATATCTTAAATGTAGAGTAAATAATGTCCTGAGGACCAAAATCAAATGGGGCAGCATCTTCAGATTTATGTGTTTTCTATTGCTAGAGATGTGCAAAAATGGTGAGAACGAAATTCACGATTTTTTTTTTCTTTTAAGTTGCAATAATCCATTCAAATTCAGTTTGCACATGAATCACCGGAATTGTGATTGAATGGCACCAATTTCCAATTAGCGAATTTTCCTGATATTTTAGTTGATACCGCGAACTCGAATTTGAATAGTCACGAAATTTCAAACAAAGTTTTTTTCAAGTTTTGGTATGGTAGGTAGTCGATACCGGAAAACATTTGGCGAAATTGGCAACTTTTGTCATTAAACGCGAATTTGGATCGTAAAATCGTTTCCAGAACCAAAACTTTTATCAAAATTATGGACATGCCGTAGTACAAAAAGAAATTAATTTGGTGGTATGATGGGGAAAGGTTCTTTGGGTCAAAAACGTCGAATTTGAGATACGAATAAATTGAGCTTATATTAAAGCTCAAAATTACTTTTTCAATATCAAAATTCGGAATGTGACGACTAAAAAATAGAGTTTTTGTATTTTTGAAGTGACTTCGGGTTGTCGTAGCCGGTAGAAACTGTCACGTTTGAAAGCTGGTCTATTTCTCAGGACTTATATTAAAATGATTTCACATTCTCATGTCTGTAGTGTCTTTAAATCACAGAAATTATCCTAATGTGGCTACGACAACATTAATAAAAACATATGAGTTTTATTGTATTTTTTTGTTTTTTTGTTTGTAAATAACGAAAAATCGCGAATTTTCGTTTTTAAGGCGCGAATTTTCAAACTAAAAAAAAATCATATTTGCACATCTCCATATGCACTTAAATAAGATTGTCTAATTAGCTATGATGGTGACTATTGACTAATGAACTAGGACTAAGAGTATGACTAAGTAGAGTATGGACTGGTTTGTACAGTGAGTAAGCTCTCCTAGACAGAAGCCGGTCCTTACTAGTATAGGCGAGTTTGTGAAACTCAAATTAGTCCTGAAATTGAATAATGCCATAAAAAAACTACCATAGTAGAAAGTGAATCGTACAATAAGGTGCCCAAAATAATTTTCAGTAGCTTAATTATTAATGTATTTGAAGTTATGTTGAATCTTGGTGATTTGTTGTAAAAACAAAATAAAATCAAACCCTGCATAATGTTTATTCTGCCGAACGTAAATAAATGACAATTTCAATATTGTATGATATCGATTCCTTGAGAAGATTGTTCTTGTTGTACGTGGAGTCTTACAATACTAATGATGTGTCTGATTTTCCAGGTGATGACCTTGCGGAGAGAGGGGCTCAAGAAACTTCCTCAGTAGTAGTAGAAACCGTCCAGAAAGTGTCCAAGAACCGGTCGGTAGGACCGGTGTTGCCCCTCTTCAAGTCGGATGCCTCTAAAGTTACCAGCAAGGGCATGGGGTTGAAGAAGGCCTACCTTCAGAAGCAGAACATGTTCACAGTTCATGCTGGGGATGCAGGTGGGTGCACGGGCAGGGTGCAGGGCCATGTGTTTTGGGAAGGTCAACAAATTGTGTTTATGTGTGAATCTTGTGTGACATAACACAAATTGAACACTCAATATTTTTACCAAATCTTGACATTGAATTGAATGTAATTTTAAATTGACACCAGTGAAAATCAGCTCTGTACAGGTTAGTGTTGTGTGTTTGTAGGTAACAACATCCTCTACGTAGGCGTGTACGGGCCGAAGAGTCCGTGCGAAGAAGTCTTCATCAAACACATGGGCCGGAACAACTACCAAGTGAACTACGTTGTGAGGGAGAGAGGAGAATACATTCTGATCGTCAAGTGGGGAGATGACCACATCCCTGGATCTCCGTTCAAAGTCGACGTTTGAGACATTCTCATCACAAAACTATATTCTCTTGGATGAGTAATTCAAATGAAAATGATTCGTCTTTTTTGTTATTACTATGTCACTCACTATACAATTAACTTAATTACTTAAGATATCTTTGAGGCACAGAAACTCAAATGGATCAATAAATTGCCAACCATGAAATGGGTTCAACAAGGCTGCGCACTTGTTACTTAGACAGTGAGATGTCTTCCTTGAAATGTCCATGTGATAGTTAATACTTTAAAGATGATAAGTATTTTTGTTATGAGAAATATATAATATAGTATCGAAATTGATCTAAAATATTCGATATTTAAATTTGAAACCTATTCCATTCGAGGAACCAGGGTATTGAGGTATATGAGTAGCACTGTGCTTACTTACTCACTATAACGAAGCACAGTCTCGTCGCCTAACTAAACGCACAAAGCTTCTTCAAGGAGAAATCCTACAAGATACAAAGATTTCATCCAAATAACCATTCCAATTGAGTTTCTGTTTAGCCTCTAAGATCGCCATCCATGATAAATCAAATATATTGTGCAAATAAAGTGCCTTAAATTATTTTTGTTATGTACGTTACTATTTCTGTTTTGATGATTTTAATTCTATTGCATTTTTAATATAAATTATGGGTTAGTATTATTACTATTTTTCTTTATAACAATATATTTTCTTTATGAAACGAATGTTTGAGTATCAAAAATATATATGTTATAAATAATTGCCATCTATAATAAGTTAAATTTGGTTATTTCGTTTTTGCCTCCTTTTCGGGTTATTGGACCTGATTGCTTATAATATATTGGAGATCATTCAAATCAAACATAATGTTATTTTCTTTGCATGCATCTGTTTTGTCTTGAATTATGCTTGCGCACTGTTTTGCCAGATAACTAAAAATTGTGTTGCGAGACCAAGTAATTAGGCCAACCTATGGCGGCAATTTATGCTTTTTGTTGAACCATATAATTCACGCTTATCATCTTAAATGTATCAGTTGGACAGAGTCATTCATAACAAAATGTGCCTTATATTTTTAGATGAATAGAAAAAAATGATTCTATATGCAATAGTTGCCAATGGGTGTTTCTAGATTGCAACTGTTAGTTTCTATGGTTGCAGTTGAATACTAGTGTAAGATATTAAACTAAACATATTATATAATTGTACATAATATTATTACCACCAATTTGTAATGTGTACGATCCACCCAACTGAATTTGCAATAAAACCCGTACCAATCAACTGAGTTGTTGCAGTTATTTGTCCATCTTGTATCTTACTTTTTGTACAAATGTGATGATATTGCAAAATATTTTGTTTATACCTACCAAAAAAACTTCTTTGCACAGGACCTTGGTATATACGTATATGTGAATATTTCCCTATGAGCTAGTTGAAAATAAAATCACAGTCAACGTGACCATATTACTCCCGTCTCCAAAGGGACTGATAAGTCACAGTGTGTATTCAAACACATGTGTGGAATCGGTCGCAAAAACTTCATGAGTGCTAGACTTCATCTACAGGCGCCAAGTGTTGCTCGATCCATGTATTTGACGTTGGTAAGACCAAACTTCACTTGGCAGCTCCAGCATGACATCCAACAACCAGTAAAAACTTAGCAAAATTAGAGTGCAGAATCTGGCAACAAAATTCATCAAGAAGGGTTGTATACAGTATGTGCATTTTATTGTATACAGCCGCTCTCTTTTATGATAAGTTCAGTACTATATTGCATGTGCATTTTATTTTATTGTATATCCGCTCACTTTTAAGCACTTGCTTGTTAGCGAATCTTGATGCCGTCCACTGTGGCACATACGGTTAGGGCGCTGCAGGGTCTGAAGCGAATGTGGGTTCGAATCCTGCATAAGGCATGTTTTATTTGTACTAATCGTTCTTCATCGTCATCTATCACCACTCATCGTCTCGTATAGCCTTAATAAAGACGTTAAGTAACAAAAATCGTTTTCATCATCGAATCTTGATAACTTTCGGAATTAGATGGGGGTCTTCCTGTCTGTAGTATATACAAACTATGTTTATCTGTAATACAAAACCACTTTTTTGTAAGGTTGCCCGCTGTAGAGGGTTTACGTCAGCTTCAACGAGTGTGACACTTTTCGGGGGATTTACTAGCTTATTATAGGGACTGTTGAACCTTCGGACATATTTTGTGAAGCGAATATCCAAAGGTTTTATAAGAGAATTCAAGGGGGGCAAAAAAACTCGAGAAAAAGTTTCAGTCGGGATTGCCGGTGGCGGGAATCGAGCTCGTCACCTCGTGAATCAGAGTCTCACACGATACGCATTCAAATCTGTTGATGCAGGTGCCGAGTACACATAAATACTTATTTTAAAAGTCTAGCCCCGGACCCCTGACCACTATAAGGTCACAAAAATTATTCTGCATCATCCGTTGAACGGGAGTGCTAAAATAATACACGTCAATACTGTCACTGTCAATCGGATGTCACGTTCGGTTTTTATCCTGAGACGTGACACGCGCACTGACGGACGGACAGACAGAAAAATCAGTCATATACTCTCTGAATTAATTTTTGTATATACCCCTGTCTGGGCCCGGGGCTCTGCTAATCGTAAAAGGCGAGGCAAGAGGAAAAGTCCATCTCGCATACATCAGCTAGTATGTAGGGGAGTATTTTACACCCCGAAACTAGAGGCGAGCTCTGGCAATCGTCGTCGGGGACACCTCCCCCTTCCCTTGACGACCTTCCCGACGCCGACGACCATGACAATACGAACGATGACAAAGACGATGACAACCACGACGTGAGAATCCTGCCCCTGCCCGTGGCTAGTTCTGACCAGCATTGGACTTTCCTCCCCATATCCCCTTGGCTAGAGTGGCGCATTCTCCCCGACGTCTGCTTGGCAGTCCGGGTTAGTGGAGGAACCTATATGACTCTCAAGGTTGCACCGTCCTTTCGGATGGGGCGTTAAGCCGTTGGTCCCCTTTGGTACTTTTCGAAAGGAGTAGGCTACATGCCGATACCGGGTTTACCCTCCTCCCTTCTGTTCATAGTGCATCCTCATTTATCACCACTCATCGTCTCGAATTTTAGCCAAAGTGCATTAAATATGTGCATAATTATTTTTGGGTTGCAAAGTGACTGTTTTTCTCCTCATCTCCAGAGAAGAAAACCGGTTTGGTAATAATTTACATCGCCGAATAACAAACATCTCTGAATTGCTTAAACCTCCTTGTACTACCAATAAATTATTTAAGTTTTGGGTGTCTGATTACTATTTGGTAACATTCACCTCTCTGACAAAGTAAGAAAAATTGATGACTGATCACCTACTAAAAATAAATTGATCTATTAATTATGTGTGTGGCCGGGCCAATTTTTAGCTAGCACGCACGGAGCCAACCGGTCGTTCAACCTCCAGCCGAAATATTTGGCCTTTCTATGCCGAGTATCAGGCAAACAGATAACGAGAGGAGCTAACGACGAACGAGACGACGCGAGTAATGCAAATATGGGGGCAGAGGAGCCCCTCTCCGCCAGCGTTTTGTAAATTCTCGTGCATTTTAGTTTGTTCAGTTTATATTTCCCATCCCATATTTTAGTTTTGTTGTTATATGTTTTCACCTTTTTATAATCGTTTATTAAATATTAAACCCCGTCTGGACCCGGGCAGTAGAATATGTCCAGAGCTTACCTCTTATGCTCGTACAGGGCGAAAAAAATAGGACGTCGTCGGGGATCTTTCCCCTTCCCTAGACTTCCTCCACGACGACGACGACGACAATGACAACTCGGACGATGACACAGACGAAGACGACGTTGACGTGGAGGAACCTCCAACCCCTGCCCTCCCCATGCCAACCCCCCCTTGCCTGCCCCCGGCTTGGCTTCGTCACAGGACACCGCCCCCTCGGCCCCTTGACCCCAGCCACATTGCCCTCCCTTGCCTGTGTCTGCAGGTTCTGACCAGCACAGGCCTGCCCTCCGAGTGTTCCCACGCATCTCCCCTTACGCCACCTATTTTGGAAAAATAATAACCATCAGGTACTATAATAACCTAAGTGTTGTGTGCCCTTAAACCCCAGTAACTAACAAACTAAATATAAACGGGAACATGAAATTTCCCAAAACACCAATTTTCTCAGATTTCTGGATCAAACGGTTTAGCCGAGCTCGTTTAACCGGTTCCCACTCGAACACCGAAGTTAAGCAGAATCGGGCGTGGTAGGTAACCCCTGAAACTCACGTATACCGCTGGTTAGAGCAGATGGAGGGTTCGAAAGCTAGTGTAACGGCCTCGTTCTCCTCGACGTCTGCTCGGCAGTCCGGGTTAGTGGAGGAACCTATTTGACTGTCAAAGTTACACCGTTGGTCCCCTTGGTACTTTTCGAAAGGAGTAGGCTACGTGCCGGTACCGGGTTTCCCCTCCTCCCTTCTGTTCATACTTCATCCTTATCTATCACCACTCATCGTCTCGATTAGCCAAAGTGCATAAATATGAGACGTAAAGCAATATCCAATCAATCAATCAATTCTGGTTGAAACGAATTGAAAAATACGTATAAAGTCATAGATAGAAGATATCATTTTTTAAACGGTCATTTTAGTGCAGTATTATGCTATAGATTTTGTGGTAAAAAAAAATTTGGGGGGTAATAGCCCCTTAAGCGATCATCTAAATTCAATAATCTTTTGTTTTGCAAAACAAGTTTTATTAATTTAAGAAACGAATCATAATAGGCCTATATATAACATACACTTGCACTCGATGAAATTGAAAACCACTAAGAAACTATAACAGTCTGCAGAAAACGCATCCCTTCCCAGTTCCTCTGAAGGTAGGGTGAGGTATTGCCTTGAGCCCAAATATGTGTTTTGGAAAAAGCATTTGTCAATTTAGAGTTATTCCTTGACAGTCATGTTGTGTAACTTTCGGCGTCAGGTGGTCAGACTAATCGAAAATAGTTGATGAGGAAAAGACTGACAAGACAATAGACAGTTCGCCTGTGAATAATTACTAGATCTTTTTTTAATTGTTACGATCGTATCATTGCGAATCACTCGTATCATAAGCACAAGCAGTGTGTATACGAACATTTTCTAGCGCGAGCAGTGTGTCGGCGTATACGCTTCCTCCCATTGACGGGTAGCTGGGGTCTGGGGCCAAGCCCCAGGCCCAGCCACCGGAGGCCCTAACAAATTCGACATTCTACAGTTATTTCGTATTGTTTTAACTGAAAAATGGCAACTCAAGGGATTACCGTTTTGTGTATGATGGATATACACTTAGTTGATTTTAGGCGTAAAACTTCAATTTGATTGCCCACAACTAAACCATCATCATAAAAGTATGTTACGCACAATATTAGAGACAGTTTAGAAATAAATTAAATCAATATCGCAATGTTAGCACAATGTTTTGCAGCAAGATGATCTCTTGGGCTATTAAAACGCGTAATAGTAGCTAAAACCAATTACGGGACACAACAGCTTAACCCACTAAACTCAACCAATATATTTCATTCAGGCTAACTAGATATGAATTTAGAAATTAACAGAAAAATTATTGGATCCACCATGACCGAACAAAAAATTATCAAACTTGCTATTTTTCGAGCTAGGTCCCATCGGCAAAAATCTCCCATAAGAAATAACATGGGGATTGGGGACGATCTTCATGCCCCGTGATCTTGAAGGATTGTGACCCCCAAAAATATTGGTTATTATTGACGTACTCGGTAGCCTTTTCTGTAAATCCTTTATTTTGTTTTGTAATTATGGGCAAGTGGTTCGGTCAAAATATGCTGATTACTAAGAAGGGGTGTGATTTTGAAATGCATATTTTCATGTGGTTGAGAGTATATTTGTGCACAGTTTCAAGACACGATGTTATAAAGGGCCATTTTAGATTGGTCTGATTCTCTAGTATCTATGTGGAACAAAAGAGAAGCAGGTTAAATCCGATTTAATGAACAGCAAATTGAGAAAGTTTATTTTTGACCGGACAAATTTGAGATCTATAGCTGTCATAATTTCACGATTGTTGGACCCTCCCGAATATTGAATTTTCGTGTCTTATTTTATAGATACTCATCTGATGATTAAAAATCATCAATTATATTGTTTTCCTCGCTAACCTATAATTAGTAAGTGATTTTGTTTTTTTTAATTGAGAAAGTCCGTTTTCGACCCTGACAAATTTGAGAAGTCTATAGCCTTCAACACTCCCGTTTTTGTTTTTATTTTTATTAGAATTTAGATTAGGAAATAAATGCCGTGAGTCGAACGGCTATTTCGTGATTGATTAGATAAGAGAATGCCATGTATGGCCAGCGAACATTCCTCGAGTGTAGGGGCAACGCTGGCAAGAGATAAGATAGCGACTTGTTGTGAACTACGCCTCTCTGTGGTGACCTGTGAGAGCCTTGAAGGTCGGCGACACTAGGGTTGCCAGAATATGTCAATTCTAAATAATCGGGATGGTTAGGGGGGGGGGGGCGTAATTTTGTTTTCCAAATGCACATATTTTCACTTTTTCTACCCTTGATTATTCTAATTACTATCTTCATTCCGACTAGTATCACGTAAATGCGTAGACATGAATGGATAATGGTACACTTGTTAGTAAATACACAAATAGTCAACATAGTTGTAAACTTGTTTAAAATATGGAAAATTCGTTTTTTAATATTATTACTAATAATTGCGATAAAATCGGGACAGCATATGTTCAAAGTTCAAACACTAAATCGGGAGTCGGGTCACAACACCTAAAAGTCCCGATTTTATCGGGATGTCTACCAAACTATTCGACACCCACCCGCGGTATGCCTTGCCAAGTGTTGGTTGGGACATGACACGCCATGAGACTCTCGGCACAGAATGTTATACCCTATGTATTTGGTTAGTCCTGTAAATGGGCAGTGGTCCATGGAGAGGTTCTTTATGGACAACAAACAGCACTGTATGTTCTTTCTACGAGGTCGTGGGTTCGAATCCCGCATAAGACATGGGTTGTTTGTATTCGTCCTTCATCGCCATACTCATTATCATGCACTCATCGTCTCGAATATAGCCTTAGTGCATTAATACGCGGGTGTCTCTCCATAGTAGGCCCTATTTGATTAATAGTGCATTAATACGATAAGCAACAGAAATCATCTTCGTCATCAAAGCGTTTCCTATGTTCGTGTATACTCTAAATCATCAGGTGAATATTGATTTTTCGATACCCGCTACCGGTCAATACTGACGGAAACTTTTCCCAAGGTTTTCGTCAGTCGTAGTAATTTGTGCTTGTAATTTTAACGTTCCAATGTCATACTCATACGATAGTTTAGAAAACATTTAAGAAGCGTCAAATTCGTTCTTATTTCCCTCAAAATACGAACGCGTTCCCGTAAATCTTCTCTAAATATGAGCGCGATCCCATAAATGATCCCGAAAAGGGAACGCGTTCCACCTCAAGACAATATCTGACTTCGATCCCCGGCTTTTGAATCTTATCTGTCTACGCGAGACTAGTGTTTCATCGACGCAGCTCTCCCTTTTATCTCTCGTCCACGCATCGTATCGAATAAAAATCAATATTATTTCATTATTTAAAATTTATTTTTTGCTGCCTATCAATACCACCTTATTTTTGTATCTTACCTAATTTGATTCTCGTGTCGATTATCCACGAACCAGAAAGTATGACCCCCCCCCCCCCCCGCGCGGTGGATTCTCAAACACGCTCTTTTATTTTTTCTATCTATCTTCTATAGTCGATGTTTTACGACTAGACTTGTGAATTTGTCATTCGAGACGCTGAGCGGTTGATAATGTCAATGTCTTATCCGGGACTCGAACCCACGAGTCCTGGTCTGCTGGTCGGACCTGCACTAGGCATGACTACGTCATCCTCAGAGCAGCCGAACTCACATGAATATCACGTCATGTCCAACCAATCAAAACACTTGTTTTGTACCTTATAAACCAACTATTTACATAATGTACTTTAAAATAATAACATAACGTGAAGTTAGATAATACACAGAAATGAATACACTATTTGTGATGATCAATAATGTTTTAAATTTGACTTCTATTCACTCGATGAATCTTCAAATTGCGTTGTCTATATCGAACATTCTAGATAAAGCGACTGCGATTGGCTGAGCTGAGCAGGTTTCGCTCGGGCTGATGCTACGTCACAGATAACTCTTGCTACTCTGAGTCTGTGAGTGAGCGCGGTGCCTCAGTTGGAATCCAGTCTTGAAGCAGACAACACCGCTCCGGTCGATACTAGCAAGGTAACCATGCATGCCTTCGTTGCATCTTGTTTTATTGTGGCCATCCTATTCATTTACCTAATTATTATTACTTCATATCATCCGTTATAGATTCATTCGTTGCTATTAATTTTTTGTTCGATATTTTTCGCTGTAGAAATACGAAATATTTATAGTTTCCTCTGACCGTTGATAACGTTGTGAATCTAAAAACGTGTCTCGCCAACAGCCTTCATAGTCTACGTTAAATCTTGTTTTATTGTAGCCATCCTATTCATTTACCCAATTATTATTACAGTATATCATCCATTATGAATTCATTCGTTGCCATTTGCTTTTCGTTTAATAATTAACGCACTAGAAACACACAATTTTGATTATTTTCCCTTGTTGATACCGTTGAGAATTGAAAACGTGCCTCGTCAACAGCCTTCGTAGTCCAGGTTAAGTCTTGTTTTATTGCATAGCCATCCTATGCATTTACCAAATTATTATAACAGTATAACATCCATTATGAATTCATTCGTTGCAATTTGCTTTTCGTTTAATAATTAACGCACCAGAAACACAATTTTGATTATTTTCTCTGGTCGTTGATACCGTTGAGAATAATGAAAAACGTGTCTCGTAAACAGCCTTCGTATCCGCGGCTTCTAGTTAATTAATAATCTACTATCATTACTTCCGACTAATCCTTATCCTTAGCTTCGATCTAATTTAATACCCACATATAATTACGATTTTAACTGAACTTGCGAGTTATTCTAACTTCTCTGCTAGCGTCTTGCCTGTATTTCAAGGGTGGCCATGACCCTGTCCCGGTTATCTATCGAAGTGCGTGGATGAATCCGAGTCCCACATACTTTCACGTAGCCTTGTCTGCTCATTTCATGTTTTTATTCACTCTTGATTGTTCACCTTCCTAGTTGTAAGGGGTGTGAACTGGGATGTAGGTGGGATAGCTAATTAGGTACAGTGGTGTAATTCAAAAATTATTTGTGGGTATACGCTCTTTCCTGGGCAATGTACATGATTTTCTAGAAGTGTGTCTCGGGAAGGCCCTCCAGCCTATGCGGGTGACCGCTGGTGATTGTTGTGATTACAAAATAATATTATGTTCTATGACTTGCCTTTGGATTTCCTCATTTGCACAAGGAGATATAGGTACAGGTACAGCATTTCAGCGTATACCCCGATTTTAATTTTAGGTATACGGTGGGGTATTAATTTTTGGGTATACGCCGTATACCCTTACCCCCCCCCCTTACACCACTGGTTAAACCCCGAAGTGATTTCCTTCTAGACAACCACCTTGATGTTTGCAACGAATCTGCCCAAGTCCAGTTTTATTTCTGCGAAGGTCGTGGTTGTGTCACTACGCAGTGACATCACTCCCTCTCCGTCAGGTATCACGTCGCCAGCCATCGTCCAGGAATGTTACCTACTTGTTTGTTACTTTCAAACTACGATTTCATCACTTGATTTTTATTTATTCCGTTTATAATAATCAATATTTTCGCGATAGCTCTTCAGTCTTCATACAGTTTGGTGTGTGGTCAACCGTATGGAACACATGTGGGTTCGAATTCCGAATAAATGTGTCAGTCAACCAGTTTTATAATAAATTAATAAAATAATGCACTAGTTGTTTTCTTAAAGGGTAAGTTGTTTTCTTAAAGGGTACTTGTCGTAGGGTACATACATCACTCTAGTTAGGTGATAATTTAGTTCAATCGGCGACATTTAGGATGGTTTATAATAAATAAATAGAAAAATAAACTATGCGATTGCGGCTTTGTCGGATAATGAGAACCGGTTCATCCGTTCAGCTTGCTTTCAAGTTTCACTAGGAGTAGTCTTCGTGTCGGTAGCTTGCCTCACTTCAGTTTAATCATCTGGGATTATCTCCACACAGTGGCTCAATATACATAACCATGAGACTAGGCTAGGTCATAACATAATGCTTTGCATAGGTGTCAACAGTTGGTTTGTTTGTATGTTGCAGGTTCCCCAGCTGATGTGTCACCCAACTCGTCGCTGTCTGCGGGGCGAGGGGGGGGGGACTCACCCTTGTACCTGTACCCTCACATTCTTACCACAACAGCTGATGATTGTCAGTGGGACAACAACAAACAAGTTACTAGCGACGCAACGAAGACTAGATTCTAGGTGAGCTATTGTGTTACATAATAACCCCCCAACAATTGATTTAACTAAACTAGATTTTGCTTTTGGTATTCTTAATATAGTAGCAATTTTTACATTTTGGCGGGTTGATTCAGTTAATGTATGCCTTCTATCAGAGCAGAGGGGTATCTGTTCGATTCCTGACTACCTTTAATTGTGATACAAACATAATAACAAACCAAATAATAAGCTGTCTTACATTTTATTTTTATTTTGTCTTTGAAAGTCAGTTCCATGATTAATATATGGCCATTACTATTTTTATTTTAGAAATCTGAGCAACTTTAATTTAACTTTAAAGCAACTTAACTTATACTCTCCATTGGAAAATTAAAAGTTTAAGTTTGAAATTGAATTGAGTATAAATATAGGCATACACCTCTAATGGCCTCCCATGCTAACGAAATCTTTTTGTTATATGATGACACTACAGGCGGCTGGATGTTGACACGAGAACCTCTGACTGTGGAACCAGCTCCCTCTGCTTCGCTCCGCGAGGCTACTGTCACCTGGATCCGGGGAGCTGATGCTGTTGAGGAATGATGGTGAGTGAAATATTTAACCTATGTGGTAATTTTTTTGTGGCGGCTTTCAACTAATTTGAATTTAAAGATTTTGCTTAACCCAATAGTAGTCGCGCCCCTGTTTGATACTTAGTATAATAAGGCGCGGTCATTTAGAGACGGACGCATCTATTATTGTCAAATAAGTCGACGTCAAAGTTTTGATTATGTCTGACCACGTTTATCACGCGAGCCGAGTCCGAACTGGCTTGGGAGCAGACTGAATTTTCAGCTCATTTCAGTAACGTTTATGAACGCTGTCAGTCCGAACTAGTATGGTACAAGCTCAGTCCTAGCTCAGTCCGGACTGAAATGAGACGCTGTGGTTGGATAACTTACGAAGAAAGATGGCCGCTAGCATGTATTTGAGTTCGCTCGCGTTTATCACCAATATTTCAGCCCGCACAGACCGAGCTATCTCGGCTTCGTTACCGAGCTGGACTCGGTTCGGACTGAGGTGTTCAGCAGGCGATTTCAGTTCGCACTCAGGTCAACTGGTTCGTATGTTTCAGTCCGGACTCAGCTCGCGTGATAAACGTGGTCAATGTAGCCCTAACTAAGTTTATTATTTCTGTGATATCCTAAAGGGTAATAATGAATCTGTTATATAAGTATGACCACATTTATCGATCGATATAAATGAATATTGCAAAAAAAGAGAACATTGAAATTTTGGAGTGATTATTGATTTACTAAATATACTACAGTCCATTGATAACATTATTCATAATACAGGCTAAATTTAGTTTTAACCTTATTATAGATATCAAACATATTTTGGACATGTATTTTGATTTATAAGCCACACTATTTTAATCATATTCATACCATTGAGGATAATGGAGCACTCATGTTTTTGCTAACCTTAGTAGTTGCGCAGCGGTCGAAATGACCGGGCGTCTGAACACTAGTATTTTTCTTGCTTAAGTTCTTCCGAACACTGTAGTATTCACTGGTGATAGGTATTTTAGCAAGATAGATGGAGGTACAGGGTTTGCATATGCAAACTGTACAGATGCCAACTGTTGAAAAAAACATGTGTCTTAAATGACCACGTGTGACTACTCCCGGATTAATAGGCCTATATGTTTATATTGTACAAGCATATCAAGGATTCAAGAGAATAGGCTTTACTACATGAATCTTCTTCTTCTTCGATAAGTCATTAACATTTGACAAAATAATTAAAAATAATATTAATTATTAAATAAAATGGGAGTGTTACTAATGAAATGAAACATTGCTGTTGGTGTAACATGCATTTAGCGATGTTGTACTCAACACGTCTTTTCTTTGCTTCCAGATGGCGCCCACCATTCTCTTCTCCGCCATCTGCCGCCCTCGAACGTGCCTTCAACATCCTCTGCGTCGCAAGCCGCTTAGGTGCCGGAGCAAACACCAGTGGTAAGTTTCATCAAACTTACATTGTCGAGCCTTGCATTTTTGCTTTTCATGTATATTTTAGTGGACCTCTTTAGTACATTGATTGTTAATTTTCAAATTTATTCTCTAGACCATTCAATCTTAATTCTTTGGTATGTAGGTCTTTGCTGTAGCTCTGTTTGACACCACACCACAACACACCAAACCAGCAAACTAGACTGGGTTTAAAGTTTATTAGTTAGCAACGCCACTCTAGCCTTAATTTTTTTGTTCGTTTGGTTTTATAGCAAATCAACCATTAGGTCATCATAATACACCATTCTAAGGGGTTATCAGTTGGTCATCAGTTACTACGGGTACAATGGGAACTATCATATTCGTTTGAGTGGGATCGTCTAATAAATCAGTTTTTTCTTTTCTTTTCGTTTTTCTTTTTTATGATTTTTTCTTTCTTTTCTTTTTTCTTTTCTTTTCTTTTCTTTTTTCCCCCGCCCCTTTTATATATTTGATAAATTAATTAATTGCATTTAATATCCTTTTAGAATTTGTTATCAAAATTGTTGTGTTTTAATGCAATGTTGTTGTAATATTACCATTTCAAATATTTACTTAACTGTAGTTTATTATTGTGTCTGCATCGAATTAGATTTATTTACTTGTCCTCCTTTGTAAATCAGTTTTTTTAAACTGAATAGGATAGACATTAAATAAATAAATAAAAAAAAATATGTTTATAGCTACAGTTACATCGAGAGATAAGAGAAGAATACCATTTGGGCCAACAAACAAAAATATTGTTTTAACAATTATGATACCGGTTCCAAGAAAGTAAAATACATATTTGTTAGTTTGCTTTTTGTTAATGCCACTAAGTTATAAATCGCAGAAAAGTAATGTATGTTTCGATGGCTTATAATAAGTGGAAGCTGAGCATCACAATAGAATTACAAAAACACAATCATCTTTATCACGGTTATCTGTGTAGGGTTGAGAAGTGGTTTCCGAGCATTGTGTAGGGCATGTAATTATCAAGAACTTTACTTACTAAGTTTGATAGACTACAAATTTCTTCCTCATCTTCCTCTTGCCTCTCCACCAGTTTTCCCTTCTCATACTTGTGGAAGTTAATTTAAAAAATCATTTTTTAAAGATTCAATTGAATAAATTCAAAATTTAAGTTCAATAACTTCGTATATCTTTACCTCTAAAAGGTAGAGGTTGATAGGCAACTTACATGCACGCACTCTGGTGTTGATGGCAGCTGAACAGTAAATAATACTAATATCATTAGTCATTACCAAATTTTGCATGAATGATAGTAAAGTAACTTGCTATTGATATCAACATTTCATTGCAAAGAATGAGCCTTAAAAATTTATTGTGAGACATAAAGTTCAGAAAGTAAAAAAATGTAAAATACAAAACATGGATTACAATTCAGGAAATTCCTATTAACTGTTTGTCTTGCGATCAACAACGTTAGCCTGCTTGTTCACTTCAATTTAAATGTTCAGATCCAGTATGAAAATTAGCGTTAAGGCTATTCGATCACGTTTTTCTATTTTCCCGAATATGCTAGCAAGTCAAAATATAGAGAATGGCTTTGAAACCTGCCTCTTTCAGAAAATCAAAACTATTTTTTCAAATTTTTCTGATCGGGCACACGGGAAATATCGCTTATTCAAAATAATTTCAAATTTCAATTCACTCGAGCACACCATTCAACGTAGGTAGTTGTGTTTTTGTGACATTAATTTTCAACTGGTTTTCTAGAAGCTGACTGAGAGAAAAGATTTTTTAACAAGTGTCTTTCCTGCGAATTTTTTCGTTTGGCGGCATTTTGTACCACTTTGTACTGCCAAACAAAAAAATCTCTGGAAAGACAATTGTTAAAAAAAATCTGTCTGCCTCTAGAAAAGTAGTTGAAAATTAATGTCGCAAAAAACACAACTACCTACGTTGAATGGTGTGCTTAGGCGAATTGAAGTTTAAAATTATTTGGAAATTATTTTGAAGTGGCGATATTAGCCGTGAGCCCGACAGAAAAATTTGAAAAAAATATCTTTGATTTTCTAAGCCATTCACTATATTTTGACTTGGTAGCATATTTGGGAAAATAGAAAAACGCGGTCGAATAGCCTTAAAGAAATGGCCGAACAAATTATCGAAGTTCACAAAAATGTAGTAAATGGCAGATATTTCACGATTTTTTTATTTAAAATCTGTGAATTAATTGAGGAACGCGCATTGGGGATCTAATAGATTAATTCTTTAATTAACGTTCACCTGAAATATGATTAAAGCTAAGCGCTTCTACTCTTTTGCACTCTGGCCTCAGCGACTCCTCTTCCAACAGTTAAAAGTACCTCAAAAAGGAATTAGCCCTAGTCTTTTACATATTTTTTCAAAGTTCTGGTTCGGTTGAACTTGCAGTAAATACGAGTGCCAATTCACTGACGTGCAAATAGCAAGCTTACATCTTGTCACTGAGCATGGTGGAGGCGGCATGTCATGAATCCCGGTGATCCCATTGAGGCCATTGCCATCAGCTGATATCGCAAAATACCCATCAAAATACTAGACCATGTCCACCAATTAAATTCCTCGACACTTGCAGGATTACGTTCCTTCAAAGGTTGGGGAAAACGGAATGCCTCATTTAAGAAGTTCCTTACCCAAGTATGTCCAATCTTTTGTTTTCTCACAACCTCAATCTTGGCACCTGCTCCCACAATTCATCTTGCTCATAAACGTCTTCTTGAATCAACCTTCCCCATTTCTCTCTTTTCCCTCCTCCGCTTCAAAGTCTCATCTTGGAATCATCTGGAAATCCCGTATTTGATGGGTATTTCCCGCATCCCGTATTATGTATCCGATTGATCAGCATATCAGGTATTTAAAAAAAGTAATCAAAGTTTAAAGTGCACAAAGTAAATGTTAATTTTTATTAAAAAATAATACTGTATAATATACGATAATACTCTGTTTTGGGACAAGGGAGAGTTGCATTTTATTCTATCTCCATTTTTTGTTTTATTATACCAGGTATATTATACAGCTGTCAGGTACAGACTGCTTTAAAAAAATATTTACTGAGATCATGCCGAATCTCAGTCAGATATTTAGAGCAGTAAAATCGCCTCTTTTAATTAAACGAGGGAGCGTAGCGACTGAGTGTCTCCATTCAACTCAAACGACCCTCATTCTGTGATTCTGTGTGTCTGTCTGTCTGTACGTCGAAAATCAACCGAACCGCTGAACAGATTGCGCTGAAATTTTAAACAAACATCCGGTACGAGTTTACTGAGAACTATTAACAAAATCAGCTAGATCCATTGCGATTTAAGCCTACAATAAATAAAAATGTAATTTTTTTAATTATCGATGGCATTTGTTAAGTAGCAGCTAGCGGGACAAGATATACGTGGCTGGCATGGCCTAGTGGTAAGCATTTAGCCTACCGCACAGAGGGTTGGGGTACGATACCCGTTAGTTCAAACTTTTTTTATATTTTTACACCCACATAATATTTTTGAGGGGTGTTAAATGGGAAATAAAAGTTTGGTGATTTTGTTTTATCTTGGGAATTTGATAATGTTTCACGCTAATATGTTTTGAACACGATTCGCATTTTAAATGTTCAATTTAAATAACTAGGGAAACGCCAAAGTCGTTGTTAAACGAATGAGTGAGCCATGTGTTGAGTACCCAGTATCATTCCTCATACTGGGCTAGATCCAGCCTTAGGTATAATACATAACAAAGACAATTAAAACATTAAAAAGTGATCATCCTCATAATAAAATAATTATATGTTACCGACAGCTATAGCACAACATTGACTTTTCGGTACGTGTTGTTTTTCGTTGCCATGGGAACTAAATCGATCCTCAATTCAATCATATATTTAATCCTAAAAGCTGATAGGCTGTTATAAGTCGAGTAGAAGTGCATATTGAAGAGTCGAAGAAGTCTAGCAACGTAGCCATGATAGGCAACTGTAAAAACAAATTTGTTTAGGTGTGGGTCGAAAAAGACCTATTTGGTAACAAGGGGTTCAGGGCAGGTAGATATTCTCTTGCACGTAAGACATTAGGATAATACGTACATAATTCTAGAATTGAGGTGTTGACAACCAAAATAAGAGAAGTACAAAATTAACTTCCCCACTTCTTTCACTCCTTTCCATTCATTTTTACTGGGGTATTCCTAAAATCGTTGCGCCGATGCAACCCACTAGTTAAGCTTTAGGCCCTACCGAACAAACGGCAAATCCGATCTTGATGGAATTTTCAGGGAACCTTCGAAATATCAACTTCATACTGCTGCGTTCCTGGATACAATCCAAGAAACTTTATTCTTGAAAATCTTACATGTCAAATTATTTCATATTTTTAGTAAATTTTCCTGACTGGACAACCAAGGCGGTTGATCATATTGGGGACCTTTAAACTTAGATGTAAGCTTTGAATTTGGGTATTTTCAAAGAAATATTTATTTTGATAATTGCAGTATTTCAATTGTTTTTAAATGTAGGAATGCAGGAAAATAGGCAACATAAGCTCATCAATCAACGCGACGAGGCCAAGTAATTATGGGCGGTTATTGTGCCTAAACGCGTGTACCTCACTCTTGGTGAGCAACAGTAGGATAGGTGCAGCAGTGCGATTCTATCAGATTGTTATGGAGATATCAATCGCTATCCGGCACTTTAACGTCAATTTTGCGTATCGCCAGAGTCTGTAAAAATATTATAATGATGTTACGGTAGCGATTGATATAACGAGACTGGAAAAGGTGTCTCTATGCGAACCACTGCTATTAGAACTGTCAATTCGAATTTGTATTATACCAAAATAAATAGTGATCATAATCATATGGTGTATGTAGCTTTTTATTAAATCAAAGAAACATTGGCAGAAGGCTTTAAAAGTTAAAACATGCACTTGTTGCCAATTACAAAGCTTTTATGATTACCTCAACCATGCCTCAACCCAACGCGCACCAAATGTCTGCGGCAGGCTGTAAGAGTATCTCTCTTAAGCACCACTAAAGCTACTGTTCTCTTTGGCTTGGGCATAGCCAATATTTTACATCTATAGTAGGCTAGATCCCCGTCATTGGTCAACTGGCGTGTCAATTAGAAGCCATCTTGAATAGGTCAGTTTGTAAGTAGGTTGGAGTGATTTGTAGCCCAAATATTTTTCAATCGTGCTGTCAGGTGAGCATATTAGCCATTAACGTCAAATGATTACTAAATTCCCTTAGGCCTACGCAATAACTTCTTATTGTTTCTGTTTGTGCATTCCCATCCTGCACAAGCTAAAACCATATCAAACAATCCAGATAAATACTTAATCCCATTTAAAACATAATGTCAAGCATAAGAAATTGTAGCACCAAATCGCCATCTTGAATAAGTCAATTTGGTACGCTTGAGCCTGTGCGGACATATTGGAGACTGGCGATCTAGCCTACTATAGATGTTAAATATCATTGGGCGTAGCGTAGCCAAGTACCAAGCGCGAGGTAGCTAGTTCCGAGCCCCAGTACGGACAACTTTTTTTTATTTTTTTTATTTGTATCCAAAAATTATTATTTAAGTCTTGTCTGTGATGGATTCAATTTTTATAATCATTTAGTGCAAAGTACTCTTAAATTTAAAACTTTTATCTCTCTGTATTTGCCAGTAGGCGCCTTCTTACTTCGATCGACTGTTGACACTTGTCGCCAGATAGACCCAGAGCTGAAAATAATCACAATTGCAATATCCCTGCGAAGAATGACAGGCCTTTACCTATTTTATTTGGGATACTTGCCTTTTTTACTTGGCTGACAACTAAAATCACTCTCAACAATAATAAGTCTTATTATGACAGTTGACACTTCTTCCACAACCTCTGTCACTGTTCGTC
The DNA here is from genome assembly GCA_024449915.1 of Sweltsa coloradensis. NCBI lineage: Eukaryota > Metazoa > Arthropoda > Insecta > Plecoptera > Chloroperlidae > Sweltsa > Sweltsa coloradensis. The sequence goes on from JAMZAV010001820.1 coordinate 125,719, forward strand.
ACAGCCTTGTGTACACATTTTGCGCCAACTTTTCTTTAATCGCCATTGGTGCAATCTCTCAAGAATTTAATCACAGTTAAATCGTAGCAAGATAAGAATTAATGGCGACCATAGCGACAACCTTACAGACCCAGGACGATAACGATAATTTATAATGATTCTTATTTCATATAATCCGTGGTCATTCACGCTATTTTTACAGAATCGCACACCTGGGCACTCGGTCATACCGCACTCGAGTGGGCCGAGATATTTATCTAAATTTTGTGTGGTTTGTTGGTCTTGTGGTTAGGGTCTCTACTTCCAATGCAGAGGTCCAGGGTTCGATTCCCGCTACAGGCAGAAGTTGGACTGAAGTCCATCAGTTCTTGGCTTAGGTATTTGTAAATAGTAAATGGTGATTTGAGAGCCGTCCTAGCAACGAGGCACATAATAAATTCTAAGGTTGTTCCGAATTGACCTTCTTGATTCTGGTGCTCTCCGCGGGTGGAATCGTGTCCAGCTCGATTGATCGGTGTGTTCTACTAAAATATGCCGGACTGTAGTTTGTCATTATTTGCTCGTCGATGGTGTCGGCGCCTACAAGGTTGGCTTGGTCGGCTTAAATTTAATGACCCCCACTGACAGTTCTGTGACTGGTTGGTAAAACTCTAAATACAATTTTAAAGTTTTTTTTTAGTTAATATATTGTCACAAGTAGAATCAATAAAAAAGAACAAATTTGTCTGGAGAATTATTAATTTCCTATCTTATTAATTATTACTACATTGTTTTAGTAACAAAGTAAGCTATTTTGTTGGTCCAATCTGGATGAATTTCATTATCTATCGATCGCCGTTTCCCGCTTCTGTCAAGGTCAATGTTTCAAATTCCATACCTTCTTGTCTTGCCCACTGTGCTCTTCATGATATAACAGGCCTTTGGTATTCTGTTGTTTATCTCCTTTTTAATCTTCCCACTACACATTAATTCACTCCCTAGGTAGCTAAAACTCCCAACCACTTTCAGAAATTCTTCTCCTCTGCTTAAAGGACATCAGGCAGGCCAATAAACCTGTATTGAAAAGTTAACATTTAAAATATTATAAAAAAAAATTGGGATGAAAAGAATGTGCAGAAACAACCATAGCTGGTACAAAGTGCAAATGGTTAATCTTTACAACCCTCCTAGATTAGTTCATCAGTGAAGTTGCTTCCATCTCCTCAGGGTCCGGGAGACTTCCCATTAAACTGTTTATCTTACGATTAACATAACAAACCTGTGAGTTCACATTGATTTAAACGTTGAGATTCTGTATTCAAATTTATGAAGAAAAATCTGTACAATTGAAATAAATTTGCCAAAACCCAAAAAATTGAGTAAATTGCAAAGATTTTACTATTTTTTTAATTTTTAAATCGATGAATTAATTGTGGACTACATGTACTGGATCTTGTAGATTAATTCTTATACCTTTAGTGAGAAATATAATTACGATGTTATCAACAGTTAAGCCAGAGCGCTTAAACTCGTCTCTGCGCTAGCCTCGACGAATCCGCATAATAGTAATATTTCAGCTCATTTCAAGAGCCTTTCTCAAACTTAAGGATGAACAATTTTTTCTATCATAGTAAAATATAAAATAACAAAATAACCATATTTAATCTTCTCTCTCCAGGTTGCTCCATTTAATTCCTTACGCCTACTTGATCTCGAACATTCATTCCGTATTTGGTTTCATCTTATCGTACGACTAATAATCATATTTCAATTTTCAATTGAAAATCAGTTATGTGACTTGAGTGGTTAGACTAAATACAAATTCATTTATGTATTTATTTAATTAATTATTTATACTAAACTTTGTAAGTAAATACAGTGCACTTTCCATTGCAGCCCACTGCCAGTGCCTTCACTTAAACACAAGCTACTAAATGTTAAAGCTACAAGCTATTGAAATCCTACGATTCGGTTTACATTTCAAGTCTTGCAGCTCTACTTAGTTACCACTTTGTGAATCGTACCAGTTCCAATCTAGCATGAAGAAAGATATTTGTTATTGTTGTTGTATATCATGGATAACACCATTGTATTGATTGAGATGCAAAGCAACACACACACACACAACACAACAAAATGAATCATAAAGTATTTATTTTTAAGATGTTGTGCACTCGTCCCCTTATCAATCAATGTACTAGAGGATTTACTGTAATTTATTTACTTTCAGCCATGACAATTGGAAATATAGTGTTGCGTAGCTTGTTGTTGGTGCGAGTTTATTCCTGCTTAGAATTCAGAAGGTCTGCAATTCAAATCCGGGTTTTGGTTTTGTTCTTTTAACAGCTGAAATTAGATTTTATGATATAATACTAACGTGCTTATTAACGGTCAATTAAGCTGGCATAGCAATGAGCCACACACAGGGGCGGCTCGTGGGCCCAGATTGTGGAGGTGCACAGATGCAAATATTATTACGCGTAACGAGGTGGCGCGGAATAGCTGGGGTCTGGGGCGAAGCCCCAGCCGCCGGAGGCACTCACAAATTTTTTTTGGGACCTGCATTATGTTTGATGGCCTGAAACGTGATTTCAGGGAGTATCTTGCCCTCAAAATGGTAAACCAGAACGCAATTGTTACAATGAAAACTCCTTATGAGACGCAAGTTCGATCCCCTGTCCGTGTGTTCTGCTGGCTTTAGACTTCGCCAAATTCCTTTTATGTTTACCGACATGCTGTTTTATAGTAATATACTACAATATTCAGGTGGTCACAGATAAAATTCCCTCTACCGATAAAACAAGTTTTTAAAGTAAAATAATACTATGTAAAATTGTAAAATTTCATACCCAAAGATTTTCTCTCCCATCTCCACTCCGTCGACCCGTGCCCTGCTCACCACTCAATGTCCATTGTCTTAAAACAAAATCCATACACCTACACGGCACTGATGAACACAACACACGACAACACACAACACACAACACACGACATTACAAGAAAACACAGGTTACCATTGTGAATGTAAGCTGGCGACTGACAGACCTCCACCCCACCCCCTCCCTTCGATGGCTGGCCGGCCGGCCTGCCGCAGGCGGAGGTCTCTACGCTGGTGCGAACATTGCTGTAAAAACCACGTTAAAAAAACAGGTAGTTTTCAAATCAAAGCATGGCTCTTATGGGAGTTGGAAGAATGTTCGCAC